>VOPJ01004074.1:0-14013 GCA_014673585.1 Semibalanus balanoides
AATGCGACAGCAATTCGCGTTAACCATTGTTGACGAATTCCAAGATACCGATCCGCTGCAGTTCAGTTAATTCTAGATAGGTCTTTCCAAGATAAAGAAAAGCATAATTCTAGTGTTGGTTGGCGATCCTAAGCAAGCGATTTATCAGTTCCGTGGCGCGGATATCTACGCTTACTTAGCGGTTATACAAAGCGTTCGAACCTATTATTATCTCGATACTAATTACCGCAGTGATGCGCTTTTGGTTGCTGGTGTGAATCAATGTTTTGCTGATGAAGATCGCCCAGAGGGATACCACAGTTTTGTAATTAGAGAATATTCGCTTCACAGGCCGTTTAAAGCTTAAGCATCCAAAAGTCTCACGGCTACTAACTCAGCAAGATATATTCAGGCGGTGCCATTTGCAGATATTCCTTCTAACCAACAGAGTTAAAAGCTGATGCTGCAATCCGCAATGCGCTAGCTGAGACTATTCGGCAAATCTATAGGTTAGTTATGCCAGGCAATAGCATTGTGTAAAGGGGAACTCAGCAGCGCTCAAATAACAGCTGTGATATCGCTGTGCAGTGAAATAGCAATAACGATGCTAAATGCTTTTACGCTACTTGCCAATTGTCGGCTGCCAGTGTACTGCACTCCACAAGACAGTGTTTATCAAGCGGATTGCAAGGCGTTATTATGGTTGTTGCAAACTAATGGTGATGGCGGTCGTAGTGATTATTTATCTGCGATATGATGACTGATTTCTTCGGTATGTCGGCGGATGAAATACTTCTAGAAAAGTCTTCTGCTAACTGGGTCAAATATCTAAGCGCTCTGCAACAGGCAAAGCTAGTTTGGCAGCAACAGGGCATAGCTAGCGCTATTAGTTTGGTAACTGAACAGCTTGAGCTGGATTCTAGGTTATTACAGCATAACCAAACTCGTGCTATCGCTGATTTTGATCATCTAGTTGAGCTACTACTTCATCACTATGAGCAGGAACATCAGGCTAATGCTGACCAACTTTTACAGTGGTTTCAGAAGCGGGTGATGTCAGAAGATGTTGAAGAGATTTAGGGGCCGACGCCGCGCAACGTAGGGATAGATTACCGATGAAGCGGCAATCACTATTATCACTATTCACAAAAAGTAAAGGGGTTGGAGTATCCGATGTTTTTTTGTCCGCTGCTACACAAGATGGGCAGTACCCAGCATAGCGATTTAAGTTATCACCAACTAGATAGTGTTAATTGCAGTGAGGCTAGCCAAGCGGGTTTTGCAGAATCCTATAAACTAATTTATGTCCCAGATAGCAAAGCGCCGCATATCCATCCGAATGAAGCCAAGGAGATGCAAAGCCAAACAATAATAGAAACATGGCCGAAAAGGTTAGGCTTGCTTAGTTGTGGCTAATGACCAGGCATCTTAGCGTTTGTATTGATTGGACCAGTGTCTGTACCTAGAATCAGCCTATGCCAGCACTTAACTTGTCCCTAGATGCAACTACGAAGGTAGCTAATGAGGTTATTTTTTAATAGTTATAAGAAACTTGCTGCGATGTCACCGGATAGTATTGAAATCACGAGATTAGAGCAGGACCTTAGCAAACCCCAATTTATGAAGGCCGAAGGTATTACCGAAGCCCCGATATTAGCTGCCCAAGTTTTTGATAGGCATCTTCGACCCAGTTGGATCTTCACCAGTTTTTCTGCGCTAAAATCTGCCAGTGAGAAACATGCTACAAAGGTTGATGTTGTCGATATTGCAGTAGTCGAAGAGGATAAATTAGCCGAAAATAGCACACAGCAGAACTCACTCAATATTGCAGAGCCTGAGACGGCGGTAGTCGATGACAAAACTGCTGAGCCTAGCGTCGGCGGAAGTGTTGCTAGATACGGAGTGATTTAACCTTACCGCTACCGCTATCGCAGCAGGGCGCACAATACGGCCCAATTAATCCATAATGCTTTCTGAAGAAATGCTTTAGCTGATTTGGTGATAAGCTGAGCAGCGGTTGAGCAGATTGGATAAGTACAGGCAAAGTTACAGCAGTTAATTCAGTAATGCGAATTTACCAAAGCCAGTTGATGCTGAGGAATTACATCAATGGTTATCTGCCTGCACAGCCAAACGCATGACAGCAGGTTTTTCTTTGGCAGATATTAGCGAAACTGCATTGCCAGAAATAGAATTCCTACTGCCGATAACTGAACTTGGCTTAGCCAGCTTTCAGCGAGAATTAAGATCTCTATCTAACGCACTTCCCCGGAGTTGAGCATGGGTTTAAGATCAGTCACGCATTACACTGAAGCATTAGCTCCTAAGGGTTACATAAAAGGCTTTATCGATCTTACTTTGCGCCATGATGGTCGCTACGCAATACTTGACTATAAAAGTAATCACCTCGGTAGCGAACAGTCTGCCTATGAACCTGAGTCTTTGCGAGCGGTAATGGTAGAAACAGGGTATTGGCTGCAGTTTGTTATCTACAGTTTGGCATTGCATCGCTGGTTAGGACAACGCTTAGCTAACTATAGTTATGATGAGCATATGCTGGGAGGAGTTTTTATGTTTCTACGTGGCATGGATTACAGTACAAGCGAAGGAGCTGGTGAGTTCACAGCCTGTTTGAGTGAGGCAGAAATGCAGAGGTTAGATCAGGCTTTACGCAGCTAATCTGCGCTCTATTTATTCTGTCAAAAGATACCATTATGATGAGTCAGCTATTTTGTCGTAGTGTGTCATTTTCAGAGGTCGCAGTTTCGCATTTTTCACCGTATAATAGTCTTTAACTAACTCATAACGAATATAATTCAAACTAACAGTCATCCCCAAATTACGCGCTAACAATTACCCAGTGGGTATATTTAACAGCTTTAGCATAGATACTTGAGGATAGGGCATACAGGAAATCATATGGCTGCTTATCAATTAACGACCGAAATCACCGAAATTTGTGGTATCAATTTGCCATTTATACAAGCTGGTTTAACTCAAGAAGTCGCTACACCTGAATTTATCAGTACATTTTCAAACCACGGTTGTTTAGGGGTATTATCGACATATGGTTTGGATGAGCAGGCGTTAGAAAAGAAGATTCAAGCGGTAGAAGCATTAACTGATCAGCCTTTTGCGGTAGAGGTACACGTTTCTCATTCTCGTAGTATTGATTTGGTCGATAATGAAACTCAGAAACTGGTTACAGAAGACTGGTTAAAACGTTATAAGCGTGAATTGTCACTTGAAGAAAGCAACAAAAAATACCCAGAACTGCTGTCTTGGGAGTCCGGTTTTAGACATTTGCTTTCAATCACGAGCGTCAAGGTAGTTATCTTCACTCATGGTTTGCCAGATAGTGTAACTATGAAAAAGCTCAAATCAGCTGGTGTTGCTGTTCTTGCTACAGCGACTCATTTAGTTGAAGCAATTGTTGCTGAAGAGATTGGTTGCGATGCGGTCATAGCGCAGGGCATGGAAGCTGGTGGTGAAAGAGCTACATTTATTGGCAGTGTATCCCATGGGATGAACCCGTTAACGATGCTTATTCCGTTATTTGTGGACCACTTACAAATACCGGTTATCGCCTCTGGCGGTATCGGAGATGTACGCGGTGCTTATGCAATGTTAGGTATGGGCGCGCAAGGCATGCAAATAGGCAGTATCTTTATACCAAGTCCCTGAGTCAGGTGCGAATCCTGCTTATAAACAAGCTGTTCTAAATAGTTTAGAGTGCTCAACCACAATTAGTCGGGTTTATAGCGGTCGTCCAGCAAGAGTCATTAATAACCGTCTTGTACGAGACGCTAGTAGAATTGACTTTAGTTTGCCTGCGCAACGCGTGCAAACGAAACTAATGCGACCTCTTATCGAAGTGGCTAAACAGATGCAAGTAGCAGATATCATGCCACTATATGCTGGGATGAGTGCTTATATGGCAACAGAGGAGTCTGTAGGCGAAGTTTTAGATGAGTGGGCTTACGCACTTACAGAGCCATATCGTGATGCGGAAGACGCGGCATAAATCTGCTTCAGTCAGCTGTAGTCTTAAAGGTCAGACTCATTATTGATATCGATGAGTCTGATGAGTTATCTATATAAAACTTCTTTATCCTTAAAACTCCTAGGCTAAATATTTCCCTATAATCCGCAGTAGTCGAGCGTGTTTTAGCTGTGCTTACGGTTGTAATCGAGATAGTGACCACTTGTTGTGATCTGCTTCATCACGGCGGTAGCATATTCTATCGTGCATTCTCGAAGGGCGTCCCTGCCAAAATTCTTTTTCGCTTGCCTGGTTCTCGATAGCGCCCCAATGTGGTGGTCTGGGGATGTCTTGTCCGCTATAGCGCGCGCGGTAATCCGCTTTCCTGTTGTTCCAACGCTTGACGTCCGTCAATCTCTTGAGATTGTGCAGATGACCAAGCGCCAATCCTGCTGTTAACGGGGCGAGAAGCAAAGTAAGCATCGGACTCTGCAGATGATACTTTATCGATGATGCCTTGTATTCTGACTTGGCGCTCTAAAGGTTTCCAGAAAAACACCAGACTGGCTTTTGGATTGACGCCAATGTCCAAACCCTTCTTGCTGAGATAGTTTGTAAAGAAGCAAAAACCTTCATCAACCTGCTTTAATAGTACAATTCGAGCATCAGGGTAGCCATCGGCATCAACGGTGCTTAACGTCATTGCTGTTGGTTCGTCTACTTCTGATGTCACGGCCTGTCTCAGCCAAATCTCGAATTGTTTAATTGGATTTTTTTCAGCAGTGTCTGCTGTCTAAACTGCTTTATGTAGCTGGTGCGGATATGTCAATCTTCATTAGATTCTCGTTAGAAAATTATTGTGTGAATATAGATTTTAAACCCCATAACGAAAAATGGAACCCCTAGAGGTTCCATTGATTTTGAAATACTGATTTTATAAAACTGATGTTTTACTGCGTGAGGCTTTCTTGCGCTCATGCTCAAGTAAGTGGCGTTTACGTAAACGAATGTTTAGTGGGGTGACTTCCACCAGCTCATCGTTATTAATAAATTCCATTGCGTACTCAAGTGGCGTTTTGATTGCCGGCGTCAACTGTAAGTTTTCGTCAGTACCACTGGCACGGAAGTTGGTTAACTGCTTTGCCTTAAGAGGGTTAACTGTTAAGTCGTTCTCTCTTGATAATGCCGGATGATTTTGACCTCATAGATTTCTTGTGCTGGAACTCGAAAATTTGCCTCGTTTCCTGTATCATTAATGAATAGACGCTACTTTGCCACGGTCTTGGTGAGGATTAAAACCGTTATGACGGTTCACCAAGCTGGCTGGCTTAACAGGTGCAAAGTGATCAAATACGTGGAACAACAAACCTTGGCCAGAAGTCATGGTCATAAAGTCAGTTTGGAAACCAATCAATCCACGTGCAGGTACTAGGTAGTCTAAACGTACGCGACCTTTGCCATCTAAATTCATGTCTTTTAGGTCAGCTTTACGCTTGCCCATTTCTTCCATGATGCCACCTTGATACTCTTCAGGAACATCAATGGTTACGTTCTCATATGGCTCAGACATGACGCCCATCGATTTCACGAATGATTACTTGTGGGCGAGAAATTGCTAGCTCATAGCCTTCACGACGCATGTTCTCAATTAAGATGCCTAGGTGAAGCTCACCGCGACCAGAGACTTGGAAATTTATCTGGGTCTTAATTGGTCTAACGTGTGCAAGTTGTGCAATACTCACGCATCTAGACGTTTTTAATTTGACGAAAGTGACATACCTTGCTTCGTTGTCCCGCGAACGGTGAGTCGTTTGCTTGGAAGTCATGCTCACTGTCTGGTCTTCATCTCGGTAAGAGCAGGCAATGCTTCTACCGTTGCAGGTGCACAAAGGGTGTCAGAGATGTGTAGGTTGTCTATACCAGTAATGGCAACAATCTCACCAGCACTGGCTGTGTTTGTTTCAATTCTGTTTAGACCAAGGAATCCCATGATCTGTTGAATTTTGCCGTTTCGGGTTTTGCCATTAGCGTCGAATCAAGGTGATTGGCATGTTCTTTTTAACACTTCCGCGTTGAATACGACCAATACCAATTTGACCAACGTAGCTTGAGTAATCAAGTTGGCTGATTTGCATTTGGAATGGGCCATCCATATCAACTGGAGGCACTGGTGTGTGATCAATGATCTTTTGCGACAATGGATCCATGTTGCCGCCAGTTACTTCAACTTCGTCACCGGCATAGCCGTTTAGTGCAGAAGCATAGATAACAGGGAAGTCTAATTGCTTATCAGTAGCGCCCGAGGTTGTCGAATAAATCAAAAGTTTGATCTACAACCCAATCTGGGCGTGCGCCTGGGCGGTCGATTTTGTTAATTACAACAAGAGGGCATAGGCCACGCTCTAGTGCTTTCTTGGTTACAAAGCGTGTTTGCGGCATAGGGCCGTCAACAGCATCAACTAGCAATACCACACTGTCTACCATAGATAGTACACGTTCCACTTCACCACCGAAATCGGCGTGTCCTGGGGTGTCTACGATGTTAATGCGATAATCATTCCACTTAATGGCAGTGTTCTTTGCCAAAATAGTGATGCCACGTTCTTTTTCAAGATCATTAGAGTCCATGATTCTTTCATCATAGTCTTTGTGGCTTTCAAGCGTACCAGATTGAGACAAAAGCTTGTCTACAAGAGTGGTTTTACCGTGGTCAACGTGAGCGATAATCGCGACGTTACGTAGATTTTCTATGGAGTTTGACATATTTATTGGGATCCGAGGCATCAAAAGAGCGCGCATTCTACCTTAAATATAGAGCTTTGGTACATCCGCGCAAAAAAAAGCTGAGGTAAAACTCAGCTTTAGAGAAAAAGACAGTCGCTGTAGACATACATAATAGGCATCAAGCCACTATTAGTTAGCAATTATTACATCAAAATAGATTTCGGTAGAGCGGTAGTCTCTTTTGATATTCTCAAAGCACATGCTGATCGGATACTGGCAACAATTTCATTTGCAGTAGACCGTCATTAGTTGTGTTAATTGCTCTAAGTTCTTTGTAGTTACTTTAGTAATGCTGTTCAGTCGCACCTGTAAGACGGTATGCGCCTTGTATTTCTGGAGTGCTAAGCGCGAGTTCGCGGAACTTATTAGCGTTCTCAGGAGTCTGGTTAACTAGGTTTATGTAGAAAAACGCAATAATCTCAAACTTTAGTACTTCTGATGAGACATAAGCCGTGTATTGCTTGATGACGCCAGTCTGTTCAAGTCTAGAGCGACGGCGTGAACATTGTGATTGAGAAAGGTGAATTCTTTCTGCTAATTCTTGATTACTTAGGTGTCCTTCTTTCTGAAGAACATCCAAGATTTTCATATCGATTGCGTCTAGCTTAAACTTAGCCATAGTTACCTCAAAGGTTTATCATTACCAAAAAAATTCATTTCGTAAAACCTTGCCAATTAATGCAGGTTTTGAGCACGCTACAATTGTGAAGAATATATGCAGTTTCTAACAGTTGAGGCGTGTAATATGAATATTATATAAATTAATGCTACCTTATCAATAAATAATTGCATGATTTGTCGTTAAGCTAGCAAGTTTCTTTAAATTGCTACGCGTTATTCTTTCGCGTAACTTCTATATTAAGTGAAAACTCTGTGTATTAACAGAAGCGCAAGAAAAAAATATGGCAATAAAGCTAAGATGAAGAAAATTTCCTCCGTATATAGGGGAAACAAAGAAATAATTTGCTTGTGTGGTATCAAATGCTCTGATCTATGGTAATAATGCAAGATAATATCGAATTATTGTCAAGTTGCATAAAACTCAATGAATATTTACAAACCTATTTCTGTATATTGGGTTATTATTATCCTGCATCTTGAGTGTTTATACACATGACAGGTGTTTCATGACTTTAAGCAGTTTTTAAGGGAGCGCAAGCTCCCTTTTTTTTGCCTGAAATTCACTGGGTATTCAATGTTATAGCCGCTATACACAGCTTTCAGAATCTTAACTCACTTTCTTCTCTTTAGATTTAGCAGTCTGCACGTTATTATGTGCGCTTCACAATACACTGAGCACGTGCTGCCATAATTACCATTGTTATATTCTGATCAACAATTCCTAAGTCGCTCAAAACGCAAAGGGCATGACGTAGCAGATAAGATGTCTGAAGCTACCGATCGCTACGAGTTGCGTTTACAAAAGCGACCCAAAAACATTCAATATCCGAACCTTCCTGTTGTCGATTACAAGCAGGATATTATTGAGACATTGTCCAAACACCAAGTACCTGGTACTTAGCTGGGCAGACTGGCTCTGGTAAAACTACCCAGTTACCGAAGATATGTATTGATGCGGGGCTTGCTGATCATGGTTTAATCGGGGTTACCCAGCCTAGACGTATAGCGGCTAGAGCAGTGGCTACTAGAATCGCTGAAGAGCTCCGGCAAAAACCCGGTGAGGCTATTGGCTACCAAACTCGTTTTGAGCAATGCTATGCTCAAGACGGCTTTGTAAAAGTCGCTACCGATGGTTTGTTGTTAGCAGAGATACAACGCGATCCGTACTTAAATAACTACTCCTGCGTCATTGTTGATGAAGCGCACGAGCGTTCGTTAAATATTGATTTCCTGCTGGGGTATTTTAAAAAGCTGTTACCTAAGCGTCCTGAGTTCAAGCTAATTATCACTTCGGCAACGATTAACCCTGAACAGTTATCTACTTATTTTGACAATGCGCCGATGATTTCTGTCCCGGGTCGGCAATTCCCAGTTGATATCTTGTTATCGGCCGCTAGCTACTGAAACCCTGCGATAACAGTACGATAATCAGTCCAAATAATGATCGAAATTCATCAGATAATGGCGTAAGCCTACCCCATGCTATTGCGGATGCCTGTGACGAGGCTTGGCGCTCTAGTAAAGGTGAGGGAGATATACTGGTGTTCCTCAGTGGAGAACGTGAGATTCAGGAGGCTGAGCGGGCGCTTAAAGCTCGGAAGTGGAGGAATACTGAAGTATTGTCTTTATACGGCCGTCTCTCTGGTTCTGATCAACAAAAGATATTTCACCCCGGTGACATGCGCCGCGTAGTGTTATCTACTAATATCGCCGAGAACCAGTATAACAGTGCCTCGGATCCGTTTTGTAATAGACTCGGGGTTGGCGCGTATCTCTCGTTATTCCCCGACTTCAAAGCTGCAACGTTTGCCGATTGAACCCATATCTCAAGCCAGTGCTAATCAACGTGCAGGTCGCTGTGGGCGTTTAATGCCGGGTATCTGTATCAGGTTGTATGACGAAGCTGATTTTGTGAGTCGAGATGAATATACCGCGCCGGAAATACAGCGGTTACACTTGCCTCAGTTTTATTGGCGCATGTTGAGTAGCGGTTGGGCAATATTCAAGACTTCTCGCATTTTTTGAACGCCCCCAGAGAGCCGTGCATATTAATGACGGGTAATACAAACGCTGGCAATGTTAGCGCTGTCAAACCGGCAAGCATCAACAATACCCAATTGACTGAAATTGGTAAGCAAATGGCTAGAATGCCAATAGATCCTAAGCTTGCACGAATTGTTATTGCGGCGCACAAGCTTGGAGCGCTACAAGAGTTTGGCGATAACTAGCAGCGTTTAACGTGCAGGATCATCCGCTTTAAGCCGAAAGAGAAGTCTGCGCAGGCCGAGCAGGCGCATGCAGAGTATCGTGATCCTAATTCAGATTTGATGTTTTATTGGAATTGCTGGAATGATCTGCAGCAGAATAAAAAGACCCTATCTAACAATGGCTTTGCAAAATATTGCCAGCAAAAATATCTACGCTATTTGCGTGTTAGGGAATGGCAGGAAGTCTACCGTCAAATAGAAAGGATACTGAAAAACTTGAAGTGGTCGGTTAATGACAAGCCTGCAAGCTTTGAGGCGATACATCAATCATTGATGACTGGCTTTATTAGTCAAGTCGCTACCTTGCATGAAGACGGTGGTTTATTGGTCCTAGAGGTCAGAAAATCAGATATTCCCCTGGGTCTAAGCTGTCCAAGAAACCACCAAAATGGACTTGTCAGTGGTCTTTGGCTTGAAACGCGCAAGTCAACGCCATGAGGTAAGCTAAGATAGAACCGGAGTGGATAGTCTCGGTAGCGCCTGAGTTACTTAAGACGCATTACGGTGAGCCTTATTGGCAGAAGAAAACTTCTAGAGTAGTCGCTAAAGCAACCAAGACGTTGTACGGCTTAATCGTACAGAATGAAGCCTTGGTTGATTATGTCGCTATCAATGCGGATGTCAGTCGAGAGATATTTATTCAACAGGGTTTAGTCGCCGGTGAGTATTTTACCAGAGCTAAATTTCTGCGACATAATAAAGCCGTACTAGCAGAAGTAGAGGCGTTGGAAGCTCAGCATCGCCGCCGAGATTTACAAGTTACCGATATTGAATTGGCAGAAAAATTTGACAAATTACTGCCAGCGGAAGTGGTCGATAGTAAAAGCTTTGAGCGTTTGTAAGATTCGAGTCAAAGAAACACCGGATTTTGCTGTGTTTCACTTCAAGCTGACTTTTGAGTCGATGAGACTGAAGAGGCTCTGCCTACTGAATTAGATTGTGGTGTGGTATCGGTCGATTTACATTACCATTTTGAGGTCGGTAGTGATGATGACGGCGTCACTGCAGTGATCCCCTTGGCTGGTTCTAAACCAGCTCACCAGATTGCCATTTGAGTGGCTAGTGCCTTCAATGTTGGATGATAAGGTCATCGCTTTTATCAAATCGTTACCAAAGCCGATTCGCAAGTTTTTAGTGCCAGCACCAGACTACGCAGTTGCAGCGGTGGAAAAATTGCGGCAGTTTGATAAAACCAATCATTCTTTGATCACCGAATTGTCAAAGATTTTTACGCGACTTGCCGGACAGCCTATCGATGTCAGTTTGCTTAGATGAAAGCCGCCTAGAGCCACATCACAGAATGCGCTTTGAGGTTGTCGATACCGCTAGAGGTAACGCGATATTGGCAACTGGCAGGGACTTGACGGAGCTGCAGCAGTCACTTTCGTCAGATGCCAGCAAAGCATTTGGGGCGCTAAAAGAGAAAGTGGCGAATCACGCATCTGCTTCTGCCGCCTGCGAGTAATACCAAAATCCGGAGATCAGCGGCAGCAAATAAAAAAAAGTTCAGCACCCAAAGCAACATACAATTGAAATTCCAATTGGTCAGATCAGCCTTTGCCTGATCAATTGACGCAGCAACAAGATGGTTTGACGGTCACTGTATTTCCTGGTCTGCGTTGGGTTAAAGGCGTGCTGAGAACTGAGCTATACGAAACCGCTTCAGTTAGCGAACGCAGAGTAGGTTCTGCACTGATAATGGCGATACAGGCTAAAATACCCGACAAATTTAATTATATCGGTAAGAAATTACCAGATTTGCAGGCACTCAAGTTATCACTTATAGGACTGACAGAAGAGCAGACATTTATTGATGATTTACTATACCGATTAACCGATGATGTGTTTTTGAGCGATCAGCTTCCTGCTACCCCAACAAAGCTGGCCAGCTGCATGACTCAAGGTAAGACCAACTCGTGCCTGCGGCTTACTGAAATGGTAGAGCGGTTGTCTAAATCAATGGCGGAATGGAGAAAGGTGAGGCAACGTCTCAATGATTTGGCAGAGAGTGGCAAGGCGGCATTCTGGAAAGAGAGTATTGCTGATGTTGAAGCACAGTTGAGCAAGTTGATCTATAGTCGATTCTTGCGTCATATTCCGATGACACAGTTGCGAGAGTACCAGCGGTATTGCAAGGCGATAGGTCTGCGGTTAGATAAGTTACAAGCCGGTGGTTATGAGCGTGATAAGCAGATGATGGCTAATTACCAACCGATTGAGCAGGAAATTGAAAAGCGTATTGATCAATATCAAACTTTAAACATGACTGTGCCGAGTTCTCTGTGGGAATGCCGATGGTTATTACAGGACTTCGAGTGTCATAATTAGCGCACAAGCGCTTGGAACTAAAAAAACCGATTGTTTTCGATAAAAGCGTATTGAAAACCAACTGGTCTGATGTCAAAAAGCAAAGCCATATCCCAGGGGAATCGAGTAGTATCTCGGTTAGCTAGTCCTGTAAAACTCTAGATGAGCGATGTATCTATGGAATCAATGCCAAATGCAGACCAATAGCTGTTTTTGACAGTGGTAGCGGTGGTCTTACGGTGTTAAAAGCGCTTAAAGATGCGGCGCCTTTGGCTGATTATATCTATTGCGCTGATACGGCTTATTTGCCCTATGGCGATAAACCAGCTGAGTTGATAGAGCAAAGATTGCTGCAGATCGCTGCTGACTTAATTCAACAGAAGGATATTGCCGGACTTGTTGTTGCTTGTAACACAGCGACAGCATTGGGAATAGATAATTTGCGCAGTGAACTTGCTATTCCTATCATCGGTGTGGAACCAGGCGTTAAGCCAGCTATTTTGAGTAGTGTTAATAATTGTATTGGGGTGTTTGCAACTCAAGCGACCATTAGAAGTGATCGATTTATAAAACTGATTGAGAGTCAGCAAACAGCTGAAGTCTTCCCAGAAATCTGTCCGTCTTTTGTTCCACTAGTCGAAAGGCTTCTTGAGTCAAAACAACCGACAGCAGGGCTGTTAGATGAGATTGACCATGCTGTTGCGTATCATATAGAGCAACTAAGGAGTCGTTCGGCGGGACGAGTTGATGCTATAGCTTTAGGTTGGCACTCATTATCTATTTTAACAAAAATATATAAAAAAATATTTAATAAATATATAATATAAAGTGTTTCCACTTCAGATGCCGTCGCGAAGCAAGCATTAGTGCAACTAAATGATTATAGTAAAAATAATAGCATTGGGTTTATAGAAACTGTCCTACATCAAAATTTGTGCAGCTATAATATTTCATATTTATTAGAAGAGAAATTTTATAATATAATAAACTGTTTTATATTGTATTTATATATTTTTTTAAATAATTTTCCTGTAATATAAATATCACCATTTTTATTATTATAAGCTATGCCGTTAAGAACATCTTGCCCTTTATAAGAATCTTCATTTAGCGGTAAGTCGAAGTTTAGTATATGAATTACTTTACCATCTAGCGGATTTATAATGGCGATATTTCTGAGTCTGCAAATATTAACCACAAATAGTCATTAATTGTATCTCAGCTTCATTAATTTTTAATAGTTTTATAATATACTTATTGGTATTTTTTATCAATATTAAAATATAATATTCATTATATTATTTATTATACTCCGTCGTCATGTGTATAAATTTTATTAAAACTTAATCCCCCAGCCTCTCCTTTAAATTATCGTATCTATGGTCGAACGTAGCATCGTCATAGACGAAAGCTTTCCTTGCTTCCACGTTAACTATATAAAACTTGTCTTCGTTCAGAGCTAGGCCTTCAGCAAAATATTCCGCGGGAACTTTTCGCTGTCTAAGAATCTGGCCAGTTTCTGCATCTTAGCTCAACTAATTTCGACTTGCCATATAATCCTGTGCTTTCGTAAAGTAAGCCTTGGTGGTAGAGCAGGCCTTGAGTAAAGTGGCTGGGATCGTGCGGTATGCTAGCTAAAGGTTCCGGTGCAGATATAAATATTCCACCTTTCAGTGGATATTTAAATTGAAATGCATTGTCAGCGTCTTTTTTATTCCTCATGTTATATTCACTGCGACAGAGTTGTGCGCTATTCGTATTTGGCAAAATCGGTTCTCAACATTCTGAGCTAGTAATCTGAGTTGTATTGCATTAAATCAGGGCAGCAAATACACAAGCAATACAAAAAGTGAGTTAGAGTTTTTCATTGTCATCTAATTGCCTCTTGGATAAGTGGTGTAATGAAGTTATTTTAGGGTTTACTAACCGTTTCCAGTGCATTTCCCAGTTTGGTTTTTGGCTGTCTGTGGTCACTACCCATAAGCTATTGGCAGCTTCATGCCAAGCATCCAAGACCCACCGTGTTCTTTGGTCGTGTTGATGTTGCTGAGGCCGATGGGTATGGCCGTGAAT
>VOPJ01004078.1:0-14023 GCA_014673585.1 Semibalanus balanoides
TCTCTGGACCCAGTCTGGACCCAGTTGGTCCCAGACTGGGTCTCGCCAAATGACACCGGGTACAGACTGGGCCCAACTTATAAGTCATGCTAATTTCACGCAAATACGAGCTGTCACGCAGGTTTCTGTGTGCACTTGGCCAATCTGAATTGTATGTATTTGCAGCTGCAAGAGTTAGTTTACATGCACAAACTGTAGGGTGCAGACTTGTCAATATAATTTGCGAAACGAGATTTTGCTAGTTGGGTCCGCTGGGTCCAAACTTGCCTTGCACCGGGTATAACTGGTCCATCTTGAGTTTTTGAGACCGGGTCGGGTCTGGGTCCTAAAAAAATATCAACTTTTGCCACCCTCTAATAGGGAACATCCAAAATGATCCTATAAGCTTAGCTTGGCTTGGGGTCATTTTTTCATGTGCGACTTTTGGTCGGGGCCACTCAAAGCAATTTCACCACCCCTGTGGGACGGTCACGTCTTTGCTGTTACAAGACGCTGTTTCGGCACTGTATGTTGGCAATCACATCCGGGGGCGGATCCAGCAGTTTTCCGAAGGTGGCGGCAGGGGCAGGGCATAATGGCGCATTTTTCGGGGAAGAGGGGCGCATTTTTCGGGAACAAGGGCGCATTTTTTCGAGAAATTTGGGTGCCGTATCTTTAAACATGAGGGGCGTATCTGCATTTTTTTTTTCTCCGATGAGGCTGCATTTTTGCCGCCGCCGCCGCCGCCGCCACTGGCGGACGGCGGCGGCGGTGACTGTACCGTGGCGGTGGTGGTGACGGTGGCAGCCACCACTGTAGGCCGTTTTCTCTTCACGCTCGGCTTACTGTCCAATAGATGTATGGTTTTCTCGCCACCGCTGCGCCGTATAAAGCGGGCCGCTCGGCAGCCAGAGCAGCACAGTTCCACAGTCTCGCTCCCAAGATGAACTCCTATCTGGTAAGTCGGAGAGTCGGAGGACGGCAGGGACGCCTAATTTCGCACTGCAAGAGCAACAACTGATAGGTAGGAGCCCCGTCGAATTTTTGCAGCCCTCGGTGATAAATTATAGGGACCGTTCCCGTCCCACCTCTAACATCCTCCAAGTTGCTACAATTTGCTCCAGTCGTATCCTATAACACAGAGCAGTTGCAGTTGGAGCAACTTAGAGGAGGCTAGAGGAGGTTAAAGGCGTCACGGAAACAGGTCCATAGTGTCGCTTTCTTTTCTCTGTATTGGTTCTATTGGTAACCGTGGGGCTACTGCTACCGCAGCTGTCAGTGGTACAGACAGACACATAGGGCCTGTTCCCGTCGCACCTCTAACTTTCTCAAAGTTGCTCCCACCTGGTCCAGTCGTATTATTTAACACAGAGCAGTTGTAGTTGGAGCAGCTTAGGAGGTTAGAAGCGGTTAGAGGCGCGACGGGAGCAGCCCCATAGATGATGCGCTACGGCGTTGGCAGTTCTGGTGACCTGACCCTGCCCCCGGACCTGTCACAGCTAGTGTTGGCGGTTCTGGTGACCTGACCTTGTCCCCGGACCTGTCACAGCTGGTGTTGGCAGTTCTGGTGACCTGAACCTGTTCCTGGACCTGTTACAGCTGATGTTGGCGGTTCTGTCTGCCGCTGCTGTCGCCATGCCGCGGTACGCGCTAGTTCCTATGGAGGAGCTGCTGCAGTACAGGCCCCAAGTGCGTTCGGCCCGAGGCATACCAAACGACGAGGTCGAGGTCACCCAATATGCCCCCTCTGACAACAGGTGGGTGATGGCCAGCTACTAGTGCTATTTGTTATACCAGCTACTAGCGGGGAGTATGCCGTCGCGGACGGCTGCTCTAGCTCACAGTATGTCGTCGCGGCCGGCTGCTCTAGCTCACAACATTCTGCCAGCGCCGTTCTCACTCTGATCTGGTTTCGGTGCCACAATTACCGAAAAGTGAAATAAAACACATGTAGCATGTAGCCCTCACGAACGGACGTCCGCTGACGGGCGGTGTAGAGTGTAGTGCAGATCTAGCAGGGTATCAGAAAGCAACGATTTCCGACCCATAGAATCGCTAGTTGTTAAATAAGCCAGAAACTGTTATACTGGCGACTACTTGTCTTCACCATGGGTGTGCAAAATCAAACCTGTAACGTACCGTGCCGTGACTGTGCGTGACCGTGCCGTGACCGCTACCGTGACCGTAACAGTGACCGTGACCCGTACGTGACTGTACCGTGAACGTACGTGACCGTACCGTGAACGTTACGCGGTGACCGTACCGTGACCGTACCGTGACCGTAACGTGAACCGTACCCGTGAACCGTACCGTGACGCGTACCGTGACCGTACCGTGACGGCCTGACCATGCCGTGGACCCCCTGTGACCCGTGCCGTGCCGGTACGTGACCGTACCGTGACCGTGCCGTGACCGTGCCGTGACCCGTGCCGTGACCGTGCCGTGACCGTCCGTGACCGTGCCGTGACCGTACCGTTTGACCGTGCCGTGACCGTGCGTGACCGGTACCGTGACGTTAACCGTGAACCGTGCCGTGACCGTGCCGTGACCGTGACCGTGCCGTGACCGTACCGTGACCGTACCGTGACCGTACCGTGTTGGCAGGAACGTACGACAGGCTGGTCCCGGCGCCCACGACCAGGTCAGCTACGGCGCGTATACTGGCGGCTACGGCGCGTTCGGCTGGAACGCTGATTACCCGGTGTACTCCTATGGCAACTCCTACGGCCACTGACGACCCGACTACGGCCCGCAGCCGGCAGAGCAGCAGCGTGGCGCGGCCACCCTGACCCTGCCGGTGGCAACACGCCGCTCCTCCGACAGGTGCGCCACCGCCAGAGCCGCCTGTTCGCTGTTATGATCTGGTAGCGACCACAGTCTTTCAACTTTGAGTGTATTATGGATGTGTAATAAAATAAACGCCAAAGGCTGGTGTGTTCTATGCAGTGCACATTAAAAGGAATAGGTCACCTCTCTCAGTCCTGTCAGTGAGACGAGGAGGGCTGCTGACTCATACGGGCGGCTCCTCTCTCTCATTCAGTGAGACGAGGCGGGCGGCTGACTCATACGGGCGGCTCCTATCATTCAGTGGAGTTGCAGCCACTGTTTATGTATACCGCGGTCGAGCGGCGGCCTTGACGGCCCGCTGCCGGAAACAGGTTCCCCGATAACTACCGCGGCCGTCTGCAGTGCACACCGACAGACACTGCTCCCAGCCAGTGCACACCGACAGACACTGCTCCCAGCCAAACAGGAACAGATCGCCGCCTTTGGACCGGCGCGGAGTTCTCGCAGACCTCATGTCACCCTCTCCACATCATGTCTTTCCGCGGATCCCAGATGAGTCCCTGAACAGGCCGGAAGGGCGTTGAAAAGGTTGGAGGGTCTCTAGACGATCTGAAGGGCCCTTGGGCCTTTCATCAATAAGACTGCAGTTGTCCAGGGAACATAGTTCAAACAAGTTTAACTATCTATAGTATTATATGTAGGTGAAAAATCATGCCGTTTATCGGTGCATTTATGTGTTATGTAATATGCTGCTGCTTTCCTATATGATTTGGCAAAGAAGTTCGCTTTAGCACTTTTAATACCGCACCTTTAAACGCACAATAGCATTTTTAGAGTTCCGCACCATACGCAATGCGACGCATTGGTGAAATGCACAAACAGGTATTCGAAGTTATGTTTATAGTTGATTCCAAATGGGTGTCGCTGGTTCCAAAGTTTATTTGGCAATTTGCTAACTCCAGCTCCTAAAAGTTGGTAGGTGGCCCATCATCTCATGCCACACTTGTTATACTGCATTATTCATCCTCATAACGTGTCTTTTCATCCGTTTTCTTTGGCCTTTTCAACGCATGGGAAGGGGGCCCTGTCAACGCTCGGGAAGGGCCTTTTCGAGGAGCCGCAACCCCCTAGACGAAACCCTGACTACGTGCCTTGTCCGCTGTCCAGATTGCTGTAATATACCGGTCACTGACATGGCCTGGCGGCGCGTTTGACTACGACGAACTTTTACTTGGGCTCTGTCTAGCTATCCCTTGATGCATCGAGTATCGACATTCGGTCTAATATAATTAAGTTATTTGTGCACTTTTATTTTCCATTGGCTGGCATGTCAAAAATACGTGAAATGTATGGCCATTCGCCTTCATTTAATTTAACATTCTGCTGGCAGGGGGGGGTTGTCAAAGGCATGGTATTACCCCGCCACCGCTTAACTCTATTCCCTGCGGGCGGCCAGAATTACGTTAACCTACGGGGGGGGGGCAGATTCTGCCCACCCAGAAATCTTGAGAACGCTCGGCCGATTCGATGGGACAAAGACATTCGATCGTCGTGACAAGATTTCGTCGTTGAATTCTGAACCCCTATTTTTTTTCAATCAAAAATGGGGAGGCCAGGGGGCAAAAAAACACGATTTTTTGTGTTTTTAGAAAGGTCATTGCGGCCATGTGATTCGACCGATGTTCATGCCCGAAACGTTTTGGAGCTTCCAATGTAATGGTCTTCAATATATAAAAGGACAGGTACCAAAATGAAAAATCATAGGCGTACTCAGGGATGAAAAATGGGGGGATTTTCTGATAATAAATATATGCTGTTCGTGATTGTGTTTGGGACGATAGTAACGTCACATGTGGGCTTTGATACTGTAATTTGTAAAATAAAATATATTGCACATAGGCGGAACAAGGTAAACAACGTGGTGGGCACCATGTGCGGAACGCCTTTTATTATCTTACTAGTTTAAAGTTCGGCCTTATTTGACGGAGGATATCACCTCCCATTTTATGTACCTGAGTGCGCCTATGCCCCCAAATAGGTATAATTCAAGGATGTATGACGTATGTAGCAGTGACATAGCTTCTGACGCTTTTATTCCACCGCAAACTACGAAGGAAGTATGCACCGCACAACCACATTCAAAATGACCTTCACAAAACATGAGCCTGGAGTCGCCTCTGCCAGACCGATTTTTTCAAAATTTTGACACAACACAAGTCATTCACTTCTAGGAAAAGTTCAAAAGTTTCAAAGCGCTAGGCGTAACGGTTTAGAAGTGGGAAGCAAAAAACTACCGGGGGGATAGAATCTGCCCCCCGCAGGGAATAGGGTTAACACCGCAGTTCCCACAAAGGGCGGCGTCACCTTCCGAAAGTAGGGGGACGGAGGCATTTTGAAGTCGATTCTTTCCATGCAACGTCCATCGGCGTAACGTTATAATCCGAAAATATTGGGGACGCGTTCCCCGTCCCCTCCCCCCTTTTGCGCCGCCCCTGGTTCTCACTTAAAGGGATTATACGGGTTTCCGTCCTGAAAAGAAATGCACTCTTTTGCAGTTGTATGTGCTTAAAACACATTTAAGACATATGAGAGTGACCTCGTTGCTCATTTAATCCATTATTTCAGCAATTATCAGCGTTTTAAACTTTGACTTTTAAGACTTGTATCTGATAACAGTACTTGATCGGGATTACTGTCCACCACTTTTTAATATCTCTATCCTTAGGTTCCGATGGTTCCGGGCGTAGGCAGAGACGGGCTGTCATATACCTCAGCAAGTACTGCAAAAAGTACGCGGTGGCATCACCGAGCACTTGAAACGTCCTTACGTAAAGAAAGATTGCATTTTCCAGAAAAAATTGTTTTGGGTAAGTGGTAAACCGTGCGCCCTCCAACCTTTGATAAGTACGTTTTACTAAGTAACTCAATTATTCTGGGTAATAAAACCCGTATAATCTCTCTATATATCTAAGTTTCATTGCTGATTCGGCTAAAGGACTATTGCCAGCAAAAAACAAACTATACAAAACAACAAACAAACATCACATTTCCTTCAACATGGTTGCAGTTTTTTGGGTAGTAGAATAATGCTCACGGTCACGAGCGACCTTCCTACTTGGAAGGTCGGCCGGGCCGGGGATCCTGAAGGGTTGATTAGCCCTCCCCCGAGGGTCAACCGGGTAAATAGAGGGACGAACGAGGCCCTTGACAGGTCGATCTGGGGTTTCATTGATGAACAACCAAGGCCTTTGAAGCTTCAACTGGACCTGGCCAATTTGGCGAGTGCATCAGTGCACGAAATAGGGTCTGTGCTCTTACAAAAACTCGCCAGATTCGGCCGGCTTGGCCAAATACGGCGTTTTTGTGGATGCTACCTTGGCCCCCTGGATAAAAAAACGATGATTCGTTAGATAACAAATGCTGAAAATATAGCCCCTCTAAAATATAGTGGCAAATCGGATGATTTGTTTTAATGGGGGTAACTTATGCCCCAAAGATCGAAATTGCCTCCCTCCTGAAACCGGAAATCCTGGGGGTACGCCTCTGATGTTAAGCAGGGTGTCTTTCGTAAGCGCGCGCCGGCAACACAGGGCCGGACGGCGACGCCGCCGCCAGCTGGGCGCGCGCCGGCAACACAGGGCCGGACGGCGACGCCGCCGCCAGCTGGGCGCGTGCCTCATGAGTCGGACTGGGCGGCGTGTTTAGCGCTGTTTCCGGCCGTCGGTGACAGCTGGGGCATTCCATGACAGATCGACCAAGCCATAACACCCTTCATCTCAGATTACGATTAATCTGCGTTAAAGGGGTTATCTGGGCCGCAGATTCACGCTGTCAAATTTTCAGCACCATCCGTCAAGTGGTTTTCGAGATATAGCCTCAGGCATTATTCGATTTTGCTCAAACCTTCAATTTTCAGCGGGCGATATTTCCCATATAAATTGTAGGAGTCATTAAAATCTTTATATGATAAGAATCATCATATGCCATAGATTTATGTGATATAACTTTTTTTAAGTTCTAAAATTTTGAAATGTAAAAACACGGTTTTAAGTAAAAACACCTTTTTGTAATGTGGTCACTAAAAATCATTATGTTTTTTCTTGGCAGCATTAACTTCAATATATAAGCCTTCGATGGCAAAAATATTGGAGAAAGACTTTTTCTCTAAATATTGTATTCATATTTTTGAATTTGGAAAAATAATGGTCACCAGCACGTATTTGATAATAACTTTGCACGTAAAAGTGCTAGAAAGCGCAACTGAACAACACTATATTTGCCTCGGTGAACTGTATTAAATGATGCATAACATGATCCCTGGCAGGCTGCTCCTTGACCTCAAGATCACAAAAAAACATTATTTTACTAAAAATTGCGTTTAAAATTTCAAATTTTGGAATTTTCAAAAAATGTTATCTCACATTTATCTATAATTTATGATGACTGTTATGATATATAGGTTTATATGACTCATATTATTTAGATGTAAGATTTCGCACACTGAAAAAATCAAGGTTTGCGCAACACCGAAAAGATGCCTGAGACTATAACTTTAAAACCATTGAACAGACGGGGCAGAAAATTCAACAGCGTGAAGCAACGGCCCAGATAACCCCTAAAACATATTTTCCTCAAACTATGTGAAAAGGAGTGTCATGTTTGGGTCGATCTGACATTGGCTGCACCGGGTGACCTCAAGTCACGTGACCTTGAATCAGGACCAAACCTGCAAGGGTCATGTTATGTATCATCAAATGCAGCTCGATGAGGCAAATATAATGCTGTTCAGTTAAGCTCTTCAACACACTTACGTGCAAAGTTATTATCAAATACGTGCTGGTGACCATTGTTTTTCTAAATACAAAAATATAAATACAATATTTAGAGAAAAAGTATATCTCTAATATTTTTACTATCAATGGCATATATATTTAAGTTAATGCTGGCAAGGAAAAACATAATAATTTTAAGTGGCCACATTATACAAAACGTGATTTTACTTTGAATCGCGTTTTACAATTTCAAAATTTTGAAATTTAAATCACATTAATCTATGGTTTATGATGATTCTTATGATATATAGGATTATATGACTCTCATATTTTAGATGGGAGATATCAGGGTAATATAAACAGGGTAAGTCAGATGGCAGCAGCTCTAATGGCATATCTGGCGCTTTTGAGACATGCAGTATATTACTTACTGTATTTTTTATTCAAATGACGTCATATTACATTTAGTATGCTTTAGTTTATTATTTTAAAAGTAATGTTAACATATGTTAAAGCCAAATACATTTTATAAAAATGTTAAAATAATTGTGATAATTAGGCAATCAGAATTAACCAGAACGGCTTTTTTGCTAAATGACGTCATATCAATGCCTTTACTCAGCAGAAGCCACTAATTTGAAACGTCTTCTAAAAATTCGCCGAATCGGCTTTTTTCAAAATACTTTGATATATCCACGATATAGCAAAACCATTTGACATTGTGTTTTCTCGTCAAGACGCATCCAAAAATAATAATTGGGAACAAGTTAGGTTATATCAAAGAATTGACCCAGCCTGAGGTCAGGTCAAGGTCAAATTTTATATGAGCTGATTTGTATCGACAATCCCAATACAATGGTTAATACTACATCGCTGTATCTTGATTTGGTAAAGAGTTATTGCAGAAAAACCATACCTGACCTTCGGGTCACCGGAGTTCACCTTGTAGAGGTCAAAGAACAGAAAGGTGACATAGGGCCTTGCATTTGCACAGGAGTGGTGATTCCCGGTGAATACAGTCAAATTCAGCTATTTCCTACGAATTTATGCGTGTTTTAAATTTTTTCGCCCGTTGACTTATAATGGGGAGGTCACGAATACTACCTGAACCTTAGGTCACCGAATATGCCAAAAATTCGAGATAATAACCATTGTGGTACTTCATCAGCCGATCAATCTATTGGATTTTTAACATGTTTGATTAATAATTTTGGCTGTGGCACAACCTTCCATTTCTTGGAGGTGGAATCGCTGGACCTGACCTAGTGACCTGACCTGAGAAGAACCCGGTCAAGAGTTCCACAGTAATGTGTTATTAACTTCTTAACAGCTTTGCCAAATTTGGTGACGCTACGTGCTGATGTTTTTCCTTGCTATTCATTAAAAAATACCTCAATGCGAGGGGGGGGAAATTCAACTCACCGTGAGTAACTCGTTTTAGGAATAACCCTTTTCACGTAAACAATATTAACAGTTTTATTCAAGCCCAAAGGAAAAGTGGACCCTGGTAATCGATAAGACAACGATGTGGTTTCGTAAATGGTTTGCTTACTTTTTTCGTTACCTCTATTTCATCGTTAATCGAGTTTGAATTTTTGCCCGAAAATTACTGTAATCTCCCATAGGGTTAAGCATTAGTGAAGGGAGAAAAAATAAAACTTCACGCTCGGATACGTCACCAGAGCGTGATGCTGCCAATGACCTTGACTGGGGCCCGGGAGATTATCGCCCACTGAAAATTTAGAAGGTTTGAGTAAAATCGAATAATGCTTGAGGCTATAACTAAAAACCGTTTGACGGACGAGGCTGAAAATGGCACAGCTTAAATATACGGCTCAGATAACCCCTAAGATACAGTTTTATTGAAATCTGAGATTTAGGGTGTTATTTCGAGATTGTTTTGGTCGATCTGTCATGGAATGCCCCAGCTGTCGGTGACAGCGTGACAGGTGACAGGTGACAGCACCGTCGGCCGCCACTTCAGGCTGTCGGTGACAGCGCCGTCCGCCGCCACTTCCGGCGTGCGTCAGGCGCCGACCCCGCGACCTTCCGGCCCGAGGCGCCGGCATGGCACACGGTGACGGCACTCGATACCGCCGGCAAACAGTGCTGACGGCGACGGCAGCGGCGGCAGCCGGGTCTCACTGGTCGGGAGCACAGATAACACGGTGCCGCCGCCGCCGCGCCGCCGCGGGAGGCCGCGCAGGCAGCTCCGCCGGCACAGAATGTTCCGAGAAGACCCCGAGAGAGCGGCGCACACCTGCCGCCCGGTCAGCTGACACGGAGCCGCGGCGTTAACAGCTGACACGGAGCCGCGGCGTTAACAGCTGACGGCTCCGTCAGGGGACCGCTCGGGGACCCTGCCGCCCGGTCAACTAACAGGGAGGCGGCGTTAACAGCTGACGGCTCCGTTAGGGGGCCACTCGGGGACCCTGCCGCCCGGTCAGCTGACAGGGAGGCGGCGTTAACAGCTGACGGCTCCGTTAGGGGACCACTCGGGGACCCTGCCGCCGGTGCAGCTGACACGGAAGGCGGCGTTAACCAGCTGACGCTCGTTTAGGGGACCACTCGGGGACCCTGCCGCCCGGTCAGCTGACAGGGAGGCGGCGTTAACAGCTGACACGGAGCCGCGGCGTTAATAGCTGACGGCTCCGTTAGGGGACCACTCGGGGACCCACACAGCGGCCGGAGACTGAATGGTGAGCCGACCCGAGGCGCGCGCCGCAGCGAGCACCCCCGCAGTCCGGCTGACAGCTGCTGGCAGCCAACAAACCCGCGCCGATTCTGCCGCCGCCGCCTCCGTCATAACAGGGGACGGGCCGCGTAACGGACCGCCACGCGAATAATGAGCGCGCCGGATAGAAGATAACTTTACTGAGTAGAGACGGCCGAGATAAAGGGCCATTTCGAGTCAAAACATCCGCGGTCAGAAGGTGCTTACGCTTCTGGGCAATGGAATACGAGCTAAAAATAGTCGTGCGAGCGGCTCAAGACGGCGCAGGATGTGTTTCATCATAGTCTCCAGCATCCATGGAAGAAGACGGAGTGACAGACAGAGCGCGCGCGCGAGCGCGAGCGCGATCGAGAGCGCGAGCGAGAGCGAGAGGCAGAGGCAGAGGCAGAGGCAGAGGCAGAGGATAATGAAGGGAGTGGGACCTGGGCACCTAGGAGAAGACTCTGCCAGAACACTTAATGGGAATAAATTTCCCATTTTTCAAAATTTGTATAACAATTCGCAAAAACTCGTGTCATGCCGCGAAGAGACCGAAATTTTCCAGTTTTTTGGGCACTGTGAATAGCTGGATTTTGACTGCCTGTAAAAGACAATTTTACAATAAAATTGTTAACGTTTTGTTGGGGAAAAAATAACATGTTTAACCCCTTCTTCAAGGCTGTAGGGGGGCATGGGCCTGGTTTCCCCCTGCATCCGCTAGTGGGGTCGAGTCGTCAGAGAAATCCAATCTATCTATTTAATTTTATTTTGCTTCAGGGGAGGGGGGGGGGGGCACATGGCCCCCGTGGCCCCCTTGGCTACCTCCCTGTTGAGTCATGAGTCGCGTTGATTCATTTTTTCTTAAACACCACTTGAGTCAAGAGTTAAGTCAGTTCTTCGGCTGTTGAGTCAGACTTGAGTCGACTCAAACAAATCTGAGTCGTTACAAGTCTGGTCTCAACTGCACTGAATTTGGTGCTCAATCGCTGCCATATATCTAGTGGTATGTATAAATGGTAAACCGTTTTTATATATTATATATTATTATATTATTATATTATTATACAAATGAAATTAATTATATATTTTTGTATTTGTGATGCTTTGATGAGCATAAGATGTCAATACAAATAATTTGTAGTCCCTAATACTTGTTTTAGCATGATTTTGCGATATCATCCGGAAGAGGCAGTGTCCCTTTAAATTCCCATAGGTCATAGCCAAGTGTTGAATAAAGCTGGTCGCTTAGGTTTATTATCAAAGGAAATACAACACATTCATCATGGAGTTTTGAACTGAGATATTACGTGAACAATTCACTGTATTACGGCCTTGATACTGTAGTTTGCGTGAGCGTAATCAAGGCAACAAGCGCTGGTGCGTAAACTCGCTCATGCTCCCATGGGATTCTCGTAACATGCGGTTCCGACTAGCGGCAATGCAGTATGCATACACTGACCAATCAGCACCCAGAGTGCAGGCGCTGCCGCTCTGACGTCACCCACAGAGCGTATTGGCCAATCCGCGCTCGAAGTGCCGCTTCCGTAGCATGATTGTAAACTTGCGGCCGTGGCAGGGGACGGGGCAAGGGACGGGGCACGGGACGGGGCACGGGACGGGGCACGGGACGGGGGCCGGGGCAGGGGACGGGGGACGGGGCACGGGGCGGGGCGGCAACTGGTCGGCCCCTCACCGTCACATCCCGTCCGTTGAAGCAGCGGTCGGAGCACTGGACCAGCACGGTGGCGGTGAGCGGGCGCGTCTCACCGCCGCGCAGTTTGGAGCTGATGAGGAGGCAGACAGCGCCGACCAGCTGCAGCAGCTCCTTCTGCAGCGGCGTCACTGAGACGAAGCGGTCCAGCAGGTTCATCGCCAGGGGGAACACGTCATCCTGACAGCCCTGCTCCTCACACACCTGCCGGGGACGACGGTCAGGTCATGTCATGTCATGTCATGTCATGTCATGTCATGTCATGTCATGTCATGTCATGTCAGGTCAGGTCAGGTCAGGTCAGGTCAGGTCAGGTCATGACATGCCAGGTCATGACATGTCAGGAACTAGTAACGGAACTACTTCTATGAGTAACGGAGTAACGAGTAACGGCACTACATTTTTTAGTAACGATGCCCATCACTGGAAATAAACGCACTGTGCCATTCGGTACCGCCGGAATTGGAGGCCTAATCATCAGCTGACCTGACTTTCTTTTGATGCTTCCTACCGGCGCCCCACTGAACACAGCTGTTCTCTCACCTCCACCATCCAGTAGGCCAGCACGCGTCGCATCGGCTGGCGAATGACACCGTGACCGCCCCGGCCCGGCTTATAGCAGCAGACGGCAGGCTGGTAACGCGCCTCGGCGGCCAGCAGGCTGACCAGCACGCGGCTGTCGCCCAGCAGTGCCGGGTCCCGCTGCGCCTTACACAGTCGCTCGGCGCCCAGCACGCCGTTCTCACAGCAGAACAGACTGTCGCCGCCGCCGGCCGCCTCCATACCTGGCACTCGGCCCACCACGGTGTAGTGTCGCGCCTGTCCTATGGCGGCACTGGAGCGCGGAGAACTACACCATGGCCATCACCCGCCGCGACTCGAGCGCGAATAACAGCAGATCACCGGCCGACGGCGGCGGCGGCCTGGCGACCTATCAGCTGATGTCTGCCGCCGGCCGGCAGAAATCAGCTGATCGCCCGCCGGCCGAGGGGGTGGGGAGGGGGCAGCCGGGGCAGCCCGTGCACATTCCCTGCGGGAATCCCTGAATCCCCGCCAGTCCCCGGCCCCGGCGAGCGTCAGCTGTTGCGTTCTGATCGGCATTTCCTGATTCCGTGGAACAGTTGTAACAGACGCGCCAAATACACTACCTGCTTACGATTGATCGCAAACACCCATGGAATAGGCGGCAATGGACTGCACTACTACACCGCAATTCGGATTCCATGACAAATCTTCGTCCCGCATTTCTTCGTCGGGCATTTCTTCGTCCGCATTTCTTCGTTCGCAAATCTCGTCTCCGCCATTTCTTCGTTCGCCCGTTTTCTTCGTCTCGCATTTCTTCGTATCCGTTAAATATTCGTCTCGCATTTCTCGTATCCGCAAAATATTCGTCACGCAATTCTTCGTATCGCAATATTTGTCTACGCAATCCTTCGTCGCGCAAATCTTCGTCGCAATTTCGTCGCAAATCTTCGTCCGCAAATCTTGTCCGCAAATCTTCGTTCCGCAATTCTTTGTCCGCAATTCAGTAATACTTCGAGCCAACGCACCTCCCCGATTCATTACGGTGGTCAAGCACTCCCAAAGTCTTTAGAATGAGACATTCCCTGAATTCTCAAGATATTTATGAAAACTTAGATTCATTTATAAAATTATTAAGATTTTATCATATTGATTTATTATTTAGAGCTGCGTTTTGTTTATCTCCATCTCATTTAAAAACCACGCCCGAACTAATCCTGACTCGCTAATCCCTAACCACATGGGGCTGTGTTGAAATGCAGCCGGAGGCCCATGTCGAAAAATCCTGTAAGACCTTGTGAGATCTGCGATATGATCTTAAGAATTCCGCAGACCGCCCTACAAGATTTTTGGAAGTCTTGCAAGATTCTTGTTAATCCTGGTTGCAGGAATTCTTGCAAGATTTGTTTTGTACTTGTGGCAGACTATCTTACAAGACAGTCTTATAAGATGTGTTATCTTACATGATTTTGAAATCACACAATAATTTGTGAAGTTCACATGCAGTATTAATGCAAGCTTAACGGTCTTACTAGACAA
>VOPJ01004084.1:0-17681 GCA_014673585.1 Semibalanus balanoides
TAACAATTTATCGTAAAAATTGCCCTTGTTGCAGTCGAAATCCAGTAAAAAACTCGACAGTTTCGCGCCGCTTCACGGCAAGTTTCGCAATCGCATATACAAATTTAAACGGTGCATTAAAACGGTGCAAATTAATTTCATTCAGTGTCTTGCAGAGGCCAATCGCCTATCTTTCTGGGTTTTATCAGGCAAACCCGTAAAAATTTCGCGCCGCTTGCGGCGCTAATAACTTTAATAACATAGAAAAAGTAACCTATTATAACATGGAACATCCAATGTGTCTTGCAGAAACAAACCGCCTATATTTCTGGGTTTTATTATGGGCAAACTGTTAAATTTCAGCGGCCGCTTCGTGGCGCTGAATAACTTTTATATATAACATAGAAAAGAAGTATCTATTATATACAAATGGGAGAATCTACTGTGAATGTGCAAAAACCTTAAAGTAGGCACACATTTTTTTTTCTCGTCATTTCAGCCAACACCCACTGGAAAATTGTCGGCAACCGCCCTTGGCAAAATGGGTATGAAGATAAACGTTATTATTTCCTATATGTGTACCTATATTTCGTAGCATATATGCTACGGAATATCGTGTTTTTATATTATTTCCCTCTAAAAAATAAATTTGTATAACTCAAATACCAAAATAAGGTGAACGGCCCAGATCCGAGGGAAAAAAATGGGGGGGGGGCTCTTTTTTTGGCAAAAAAAGAGACCCCCCCAAAGCCGACGGCTGGATCCGCCAGTGCTGCCTATTAGTTGCTTGTTGCTGCAGGACTGAACGCGCATTGGGAACTTATGGTAGGTTGCGAGAGGACGGGGAAAGTCCTCCCCATCCCTATCAACGGGTGGGGGAGGGGGTAGGAGATTGAGATGGGGAGTTTGAGAATATCTATGCATGAGAAAGAGGAAACAAGGAATGGGAATGGGAAAGTCTCACAAAAAAATTAGATAAACGATTCTGGCTAATCACATAGTGAGCGTAATATGTACTCAGGTAGTCTGCGAAATGAGAATACTTATCGACCTGCCACGCAAAAAGGAGCAAAAAGGAGCAAAAAAATCACAGTGGAACATTAAGAGCACAGTCTCATTGACATGTGGTATGATTTTTGTCGAGGTACTCGGGGGTACATTTTTTGAATTTTTCTTCAAATATTGTGTCGATAGTTTTGTACTGACCATTTGTCTATAATACTTTGGTGTACATTTACAGCATAAGTGATTGTGTGAACGCCATCTATTTTGGGTTCATTGTGTTCCTGAGATTCAGGGCTATCTTTTGGTGTATACATATGTACATTTTCTTCTTAAAATGGACACGTTCTCTTGTTCTAAAAACAACACTGCGGAACCGTGCGGATGGCGGATCCGGCAGACGTGACCAGAAAGTCTAGGTTTAAGTTAGTTTTTCGCCATGAAATACCACCTGCATCAAAAAACAAAGACCAGAACAATGTGGTCTGCAGGATTGCGAACACATTGGTTAAGGTTTGATAGCATTTCACGATAATTCTTTTTTTGACCCGTGTCGTGCTAGGATGGTCAATCCGCCCACTGTGCGGCGGCAGACGGTACGCTGCTCACAGACCTTAGACTCAGACCGACAGAGGGCCTCTGAGACAGACAGAGTGTCCTCTGAGACCGACAGAGGGCCCCCTCAGACAGACAGAGGGCCCCCTTCTAGCCGACCAAAGGCCCCTCAGGTCGACAGAGGCCCCCACGGATCAACAGAGGGCCCCTGAGACCAACAGTGGACCCCCTGAGACCAACAGAGGGCCCCTTAGACCGACAAACGGCCCCTTCAGACCGACAAACGGCCCCCTGAGACCGACAGAGTGCCCCTGAGACCGAGAGAGGGCCCCCTCAAACCGACAGAGGGCCCCCTCAGACCGACAGAGGGCCCCCTCAGACCGACAGAGGGCCCTCTGAGACCACCATAGTGCCCCCTGAGACCGACAGAGGGCCCCTCCAAGCCGACCGAGGACCCCCAGACCGACCGAGAGCCGGTCTGGCAAGGCCACTTAAACGAAAAACATGGTGGCCCCGCAGCCCAAGGGGGGACCCGCGGGTGGCCAGGGTCCCTCCTTGGATACGCCCTTGGCTCAGCACACATCCTTAGGTGCGCACGTCACACCCTATTTAGAGATCTCCTCTGAAAGTCGACTTCGATTACCAGGCGCGATCTCTTCGCGTAAGTGACCTGGCAGATCATTCACGTCCACCCGTGTTGTTCATCTGAGCGCGCATACATCAGCATATGCGCGGTATCTGTCAGGCCCGTCAGGCACATCTCACGGTCGTCACCAGGGAGGTCATTAACGATTGTATCGTGGATAGGCGAATTGTGTACGATAACGGTCTCGTTGTAGGGAGCGACTGATGCTAGTCATCTAGTCTTATCCAATGCGAGTCGGAATTCCGTGCAAGGCAGTAATAGTGACCAGAGTGCAGAGTAGTCCCCCTGTGCACAATCACCGCTTGAAGGTGATATATCCCGTGGCTCACCGCCCCGAACGCTGGTACGCTGATGTTTTCTGTCAGGCAGACCGGGGCCATGATTTTGAGGCTTGTGCCTGATGGCCGATTATAGGTGAATCTGCTTAGGGTGATGTTAAGCTGGTGGGGCAGCTTCAGGAGATGCAGCTGTCTCTTGGCGTCCGCCAATTGGTCACATGCACAGCAGAGGTACTGATTATCGCCATGAAGGCTCTCCGACTAAAATGCAATCACAAATTTTAAAAAATATAGCAAATCGCAAGGCCTACAAAATAGCATTTCTGATTTTTTAATGGTTTGGGACCCCAGCTTTGTAATGGCCACAAAATCTGCATTTTCAAAAATGATACAAAAACAGGAATATATGTCGAAGAACCACATATTAACAATACCCAAACCAAACCTTAACGCAATATTTATGACTGACTTGTGGCTCCCCAAGTATGGTAACTCACGACGTCATATTTTGAAATGTTGTTTTACCAGATAAAGACGAAAAACTTTATCACTGCATTTCTGAGACAAAACTGGTGTAAAAACATTTTTTTAAAAATATTTATCCGTTTCAAATTTTGCCCTTATGCGACCTGAACTTGACCTGAGCTTGGCATTAACTTCGTTTCAATGAGTTCAGATGGTAGAATCACTATCATTTTTTTTTGTCCGCCCGTGTAGCTCAGTCGGGAGAGCGCGGACACAGTATCTGACCCATCCTGGCAAGAATGGGTTCGAGCCGCTTCGGCGCTCGCTGTTTGCTCCAGGCGGGGATGACCCTGCGGCTGGTGGAGCGGCGACGTCAAAGGGTCAATGAAGCCAGCGAGCCGGGCGGACCGTCCTCAGTCGTTAGGGGACGTTAAACTTTCGTCTCTAAATTCTGCCGGTGACTGGAATTGCGTGATCGGATGGTGGGGTCAGGGCCCGCGCAACAAGCTTAGCTTAGCGTGGTTCCTGATCTCAGGAATCCATCACATCAAAACATTCGGACAAAATTTATGAAAAAAAATATCGAATTATACGTAAAAATAAACCATCAAACATGTGTCGCATGACTTTCAAAAATCTTCTGCGGATAGTGACCTTGTGTGAGTTGTGACCTGACCTTGACCTTTGCCAATCTCATAATCTCATTCAATCTAATTGTATCTCATAAACTCATTTTAGCTCATGCGGAATGTGCTCTACCTTTGATAGCACATTGGGTGATCATGGTTGCAATCAAAGGCTCTGGATGAAAAGTAAGATCCATAAACTAAAATGTCTCGACTGACCTTTCATCTGACCTTGATCTGATGTGTGACCTCAATTCGTAAATTTTGGGTATGCTTTAGATGCGTCTCATTTGAGAGCTTTCGAATGCCGCTTTGCGTGTCTCGCTGCGATCATTGGTTCCAGAGATAACGAGGGGTCAACATTTACCCCCCCCCCGGTCATGGTGTTACGCTGTAGACGGCCACCCGTCCGGACCCACCCCCCCCCGGTCAGCGCGGGCTAGGCATAGATCAAAAATGTATTGCAACAGGCAGCACCAACAACCTGAGTAAGAAACGGAAGAAAACGAACAAAACAAGCCCCCAATAACGCGAAAAGGGCAACGGCATGCCTTCTTCGGAGTCCGAGTAATGAGTACAGCGCAAATAATCGCAAGAACGGATGTTAAGCTGTTCCCCCGACTCCTACAACTTCAAAATATTCACAGTTTTATCACAAGTTCAGTTCATTAAAAGTTGACTCAGGAAGCTGTCACAGACACGTTTCAGTAGCTAGTTTGCCTGCCAACAAACTAAGGCAAAGCTTCGGTATATTAATGTAACTATTTGCCAAGACCAATTAACTTAGTCTCTAGTAAGTCTCCCTCTGACCGTGACGATTTCCGAAGCTGCGAGAAGCTAACGTGACCCAGAACGGCCTAAGTTAAGGTAAGTTATCGTCTACTGTCGCGCTCGTCTCCCATATTAAATCGATTGATGATGATGATGATGGGTTGTAGGGGCACCGACTTCTTGTGGTCACTCGGCGCCAATAAAGCGATTAAAGTTAACAGATACACATGAGCATATTAAGACCACTCACTCATTTTGACAGAGTTGGCACTGGCCCACCATCGAGCAGATGCTAACCATGCCGTGACAGCCTATTTCTGGGCGGCGCATTTTTAACGGATTCAGCAGGCAGGGTGACAGGAAAACGCAACGGATAAATGGGTTAACGAGTGGACAGATCAACGATCATGTAGCAAATACCACTGCAGACGGTAGGTACGCACCAGACTCGGCAGACACACAGTGAACTAGACGTCAGCTGCGGGCCACAGTGAACTAGACGTCAGCTGCGGGCCACAGTGAACTAGACGTCAAAGCTGCACGGACACAGTGAACATCAGACGTCAGGCTGCAGGCACAGTGAAATAGAGCGTCGAGCTGCATGTGTCACGAGTGAACTGACGTCCAGCTTTTGCAGGGCCAACATGTGGAACTAAGACCGTAAGCTGGGCCAGCAGTGAACTAGACGTCAGCTTGCAGGCCACAGTGGAAGCTAGACAGCAGCTGGCAGGCACAGTGAACAGACATCACAGGTGCAGGCTCACAGTTGGTACTTAGACGTCAGCTTTGCAGGCCAGCAGTGGAACAAGCACTGTCAGGCTGCGCGCAGTGAACTAGACGTCAGCTAGCGCGGCAACAGTAAGAACGTAGACGTTTCAGCTTGCTCGGCCTCAGTGAACTAGACGATACAGCTGCGGACGAGTGAACTTAGACGTCAGCTGCAGGCACACAAGTGCAACTAGACTCAAACTATGATGGCGGGCCACTAGTGACTAGACGTCAAGCATGGGGGCACAGTGAACTAGACGTCAGCTGCGGGCCACAGTGAACTAGACGTCAGCTGCGGGCCACAGTGAACTAGACGTCAGCTGCGGGCCACAGTGAACTAGACGTCAGCTGCGGGCCACAGTGAATTAGACGTCAGCTGCAGGCCACAGTGAACTAGACGTCAGCTGCAGGCCACAGTGAACTAGACGTCAGCTGCAGGTGGGACTGGAGTGGGCACTGGGAGATGACGACGTAGTGTTTGCACGGCGAGACGGCACTGCGTCTGGACGTGTGAGGGAGCTCGACTTTGCAGTCGCAGGTGGCGCGTGACCAGGCACGCTCACCACTATCCAACAACCAGCATACCCCGGGCTGCTGTACTGTTCCTGCTGTATCGGAGCAGCTGATTCGAGTGATGGGTATCTGTCGACAGATCGGCTCTACCTTTGTCGAAGTTCGGACAGAGCTGAGGACCGTCGTTTACCCGATGGATAGTATTCAGCGCGTATATGCTACAAGCGCTGGTATGGAAATCGACCTCAACTGCAGCTCGAATGCCCAAATTGTCGTTGACTCACCATCACCTCAAAGGCGGTTCCACCAGGGGTGTTTTTTGGAAGGGGAATCCCCCCAAAACTCACACGTTTCTTAAAACTCATCGTGTTTCGCTTGCTTATACATTGATAGCTGATTAAAGCAAGCTTTTATTAGTAAAAGTTGCTTGGATTTTCTCCTATATCAGGAAATGTGTCAATTTACGCCGACTTTAGGCGGTTTGGGAGGGCATGGTCCCTTTGTCACCACTCCCCACCCCCCCGGTTCCAGCAGAAAATTTCCTCCAGTTTTCAATCATTCACTCTCCCCATACCAAACAAAACATCACTCCATGGCAAACAATGTATTACCAAATATAGCCAACATCGCACAGTTTACAAATAAAATACGAGCAGCAGATGCAACGCACTTGCACAGTAACACTAGAAGGCTGGTCATACGTTAATTTGCCATGGAGTGAGGTATCCCTTAACATCACAGATCTCCCGTGTGCTCGCACACAATACGCCAGCGTCGGCACAATGTGAGGAACAGCTGCACAACAGCTCGAGTTGCATTGGAACGGACACGGCGCGCGCTGGCGGAAAGTGGGCTGCGTAATCAAGGAGCACAGACGATTCAATGTCTCGCCTTACCGTAAGTCTTCGGTCGCTCGTTGGGATGAAAGCCATAAAATAGTGCGCATCGCAATAAACTTAATGACGATCTCGTTACGCTGCGAGTGGCAAGTCTGGGAAAAAAAGCATTGTTTTCCAAGCATAATTTCACACATAGCGTTCGGACATGTAAATGTTCTGTAGGGTGCTAATTGTGGTGTCGCATCGCAGAATTGACACGGTCGCCACAGATGATCTGCCTGGTAAAATGAAGGCCAGACAACAGGGTAAAACCAGGACCTCTTTCTTGCGTCAAATAATCAAGTTAAACTATGCATGTTATACAGGAATGGCAAAGCCATGCGATTTTACCGTGACTAACAAGTCCCATGGAACAATGCATGACTTTGTTGTGAAGCTAATACTGATCTGCTTGATGCATGACACTAGGACACCAGCAACACTACGGTCGCCTGAGAGAATACTGGGTATTATGCCAGCTTCAGGTGTCACTAAAGTACGGCGTCAGTCCTACACCAAGCCCCAACTGATAGACGCATGTGAAAGTACCTGCCATACTTGGCCCGTCCCACACCAGCCCAACTGGAAACGACTGATACTGCCTACTGGCGCGTCCACACCAGCCCAACTGAAGACGCTGGATACTGCCTACTAACTGGCCCTCGGCGCCGATTGGCGGTTCTTCACCTGAGTACGTCGCTCGGTACCCCCGGCCACACTGTTCCTCCCGTTCTCAGACGGCGTCTGTGAGACATTGGCACGTTCAGAGGTGTCCAGAACACGTTCAGGACGGCCCAGACACTGTGATGCAAGCGCTTACTCTTTGGCGAGTTGTAGGTTTTTGGCGGAGGCGCCGATCGGAATGCCGTGCTTGTGCAGCACTTGGGCCAGCGAGTCCTGAGTCTCGGCGCTGTACGAGTCGAAGTCGAACACATTGCGCACCACCGTGGCCAGGCCGTCCTCGGGGTAGGTCTGGAACAGATACAGATGCGCATGAGTGACAGGGTAGTCCTACAACAAATACACAGATGGTGTCAGCAAGGTGGCTTGATTTCAGCTCACTTCGGTTTGCTGCCGTGAAATCCTCCAAACACTGCATGCCTTCAATACAGAAGAAAGACATAACATATTAACGATTAAAACTAAGCCGTTGGAGGGGAAACGCAAATCTTTGACAAAGGCTTGATTAAATTTAATTCGTGCTGATTATTGACTTGTTCCTTCCCCGATTAATCATTTCCGTGCGAACGAGCACATACCCTAAGGAAACTTACCAGCCTCTTCTCCAATTGGCCCTACTAGGCACTTACTGGGCCTACTGCCCTAGCTTCACTAACTCTCTTACCTGACCAGCTATCCTAACTGCTACTGCCATACCTACTGCCTACTGCTACTGCTGCTTTCACTACCATCTATCCTGCCCTACTGCCCACACCTACATGGCTACTGGCCACTGTCGCAAAGTGCCTTACTGCCTAACTACTTGACTGCCTACTGCTACTGCCATACTTCTCACTACCGTACTGCCTACTATCCTACCTTCCCCACTACATACTGCCTAACGATTGTCCACATAGACCGTACTGCCTATGCCCACTGTCCAAGTATGCCCTACTGCCTAACTACTACTGCCCTTACTGCCTACTGCCCTCTTACCATACTATCCTACTGCCCTTACTAATCTACTTCCAACTACCATGCTGCTATGCCCACTACCTACTGCATACTGCCTACTGCCTACTCTCCTACTTCCTACTTCTACTTCCGCTACTACTACTTCCTACTGCCCCACAGAGTCTACCTGAACAATGTTTCCAGCCTGGACCACTGCTGCACTGACGCATTGTCTGACCATCTGTCGTTGACCATTCTCGCTCTGGACATCTCTGACCATCTCTGACGATCGTCTGACGCATCTACGGCCATCCTCTGGCCATTCTTGGCCATCTACGTGACCATAACTCTGATACCAATAACTCTTAGACACAATGCTCTGCACCATACCATCTGACATCGTACATGAACCATCTCATTAGGCCCTCCCTCCTGGCCATCTCTGACCATCTCTGACCATCTCTGACCATCTCTGACCATCTCTGACCATCTCTGACCATCTCTAACCATCTCTAACCAGCCACGTCATCCATACCACCGACCTGCAGGTGTTTGACGATGTTGACCGCCTCCCGGGTGGAGTACGGGTACGAGATGAGCCCCTCGTCGGAGAGCTGGCGCAGCTCGGCGAACGACGACACCACCTTGTCCAGCAGCTCATCTGACGGCAACAGTAGCAGCGTGGTGACGCGGAGAGAACATCGGCTCCCACTTCTCACACAGCTGCGGTCCCATCGTTCCTTACCCATCGGAGACGAACGCAGGCACACACTAGGCCGGCTCGCCAGTCGCCGAGCGTCCATCGCACGCCGGCAGTGCGGCCGGTCGATGACGACTTAACGCCGCTCAACCATCACTGGGGGTGCCGGTGCCCAGTGAGAGCAGAGCTCATCCGTTTGCGCTGGTAAAGATTTAGACAAAGTGTCTCATAGGGTATAACGGAAGTAAATAAACGTCACGTTATGGTAGGCGAACCGGCCGACATGATATATCATATTAAGCGCTCGACGCGCCGCGGGAAGGGAGGGGGGGAGATTTACCTGGCACGTCCGGTCCGTACTGTTTGAGCAGCATCCGCTCAGAGTGCTTGCTGGGGTTGTCTATGGCGTGACAACTGAACAGGTCGCCTGCAAACCAGTAAAACGCCACAATCAGTCCAAGGACCAACACGATAAAAATAAATCCATGCTCAACTTCCATGAAGACCTGACACATTTGTTTTCTTCTCAATCACTCGTGAGTTGAGACAGTTTTTCGGTGGAATAACATCAGTGTAAGCTTAGCACCTGGCAACCCATATTCGGGTAGTAGAAACAGGTTTGTGATTGGGACATACCAAATACATTTAATGACCGTTGACAAATTGATAAGTGATGGATATCACAACTCAGCTGGATTTAATTTGATCCCAAGATTCAGCTTCTGGGTCAGGTAACAAGGCTGCTGACACAGTAGTGTTTGCATCCATAAGGCAGACGACGCAGTTAAGTGGGACCAGTGCCCAGATTTGATTAATGAACAAAAATCCCGCATACATTCAACATATATATGTATCGCACGAACAACTGCACAGCTAGTGCATTTTAAAATCCAAGGCCATCTTAGATATGATTCCGGAAACCTTTGATATCAAGACATAACTGGCATTAGCTACGGTAACATTTCAATGTGTTTCGATATGACACCAAGGTTCTGCACCTTGCCCTCTCTCGCTCTCTCCGTATCTGCCTATGTATCGTCCATCCAGGCCGAGGACCCCCCCCCCAGTCCTTAACTCACCCAGCTTACAGAACACAGTCGTGAGCTCCGGGCGGACCGGTACTGGCTTGTCACCTAAACATGAGGCAGGCTGCGTGCGGAGTGTCTCACTGACTGTACCACAAATGAGGGAAAGCTGCCGTTGGACGGGTCATCTGGCTGTCACACCACATGAGGAGCATGGCAGGCGGACGACAACTGGCTGTCACACAACATGAAGGCAGGCTCCGCGGCGGTCACTGGCTTGTCACCACAAACATGGAGGCAGGCTGGCAGCGGACGAAACTGGAGCACTACTCCGCGCTCCCCCTGTGGGGGGAGAAGGAGGACGTGACTCTATTTTATCTCTATTCGGGATCAACAGGATTTGAAAGCTAGCCGGCGAGCGAAGCGGGGAGCGCGACAGGGCGGGGGGGAACACACAGGGGGGGGGCGGGACAGGGTGGGTGTCTGGGCGGGGTGATCTCCATAACTAATCAGCCGGTGACAGAGAGCAGCCAGGCACGTGCGATAGGCAATATGGTCGGCTGCAGCTGCCGGGACGACGCCGCTGGAGAACCAGACTTAAAATGGCGCAGCACAAACTTCGGATCAGCAACAGCTCTAATGAAGTTATACTGGCTTATTACATCCGCGGTCCACACAGCGCTGTAAGGTTCGCTGTAATTTGTTTTGTCACTTCGAATTTGTGCTCATGTTTCCGCAACAAAAGTTAGCCCAAAGCGGATATGAGAATTGGATTTATATACGTACTTGAGGAGGTAACCAGACCTGTTCACAATATATATCCCAACTATGGACCAGACCAGACTATGAGGACATGGCCAATATACCTAGGTCATAGCCAAGCTGCCATTGTCTTTGTTCATCACAAAACGAACCTTTTTTATGAAATATAACATTCTAAAATATAATTGAGTAGCATAATACAAATATCCCTCGTCACGTTGAGCTTATCCCGACATTGACTGGGATCTTATCTTAACACCATTAAATGGGCGGGAGGTTTAGCGCCCCCTGGCCCGCTAGCATAACTCGCCATCTTCCGAACCAATGATCACAGCGAGACGTGCAAGGCGGCATTCGAAGCTCAATGAGACAAATATAAAGCCCGCTCGAAAATGTCAAATTCGGGTCACGTCAGGTTACAGTCAAGTCAAAGGTGAAAATCGATGTATTTTAGTGTATGGGCGATACTTTCCATCCAAAGCCTTCGATTGCAACCATGGTCATTGATCACCCTAAGTGCTCTCAAAGGTATGATACACATCCCGAATGAGCTTGACCCTATTACTGTCGGGGGGGGGGGGCCGAATCGGCCCCCCTTGAGGTTTTTCGCGTACGGTTAAAAAACTAACGTCAGAATTTCAAATTGCTTGCTTTCTAAATTTCATTGCGCATCGGAATGGTTACTTTTTTCCAAATTGAATTATTAGAGAGGGTCCAGGACAGTTTTAGGGGCGTGTTACGGCCGTTTTGACACAAAAATTTTGCATGGTTAAGCACTCGTGGAGAGTTGTGGTTGAAGAGAAGCGTTAGCAAAAAAAAAAAGCAAGACTCGGTAGAGAATGAAGATTGATTGTTTTTTTTTTTTCAGATGGCTTTTGAAATTTTCAACATTTTGGATTTTGAAATCAATTTTTTGAAAAATTATGTTTTTTTCACAAAATGAATGCAAGTTTTTATTTTCCGAGTTTCAGAAAACGGAATGTATGTGAGAGAAAGACTAGTGCCAAATAATTGTGTTGAAGTTTCAGGGGATATTAAATATTTGATGACTGATGCAGCGTGAAAGTGCTACCTTGCCAATATAAGTTATGGTGAAAAATGAAAATCGATGTTTATACATTGGCATCAACAATTAAATTTCAGAATATGTCATCTAGGCACTTCTTGATGAAAGGACGATTTTTTTTAGTAGTGACTTTTGAAAGGTCATTCAGGTCACAATACATTTTTTATCAATAACTCGTGACAAAACATCATCGAGAATCGCAAAAATGGTCTCAACATGTTTTTGTCTCGTCAATACGCGTTTTTTGATATCATTTTGACCGATTTAGTCACATGACTTGATTGACCCGGGGTAAAATTTTTTCGATTTGATCAAAATTGATATGATTGAGACGCGCATGACAACAGAAAAGATGGTAAAATAGTGCGTATATTTTTAGATAAAAATATTACGACAACATTTGCTGAAAAACAGTTTTTAACATTTGTTGACCTCTTTCGTCAAACCATTGAACCTGAAGGTCATATTCTGATGCCTTACGGGGCGAAAGACATTAAAAACTGCTTTACAGGTGATTTTTTCGGATTCCTCCTAGCTGCATAGTTCCGGATAATGGGCAAGGTTTCGCTGAAAATATCATGTTTTGACAAAAATACTTTTGATGAGTCATTTGACTTCAGATAATGACAAGGTCACCAAAATTTGGACAAAAATAGAGTTCATTGTGGACTTGTAACAACCAAGTTTCATGTTTTTAGCTCTTATGGCAGCCGAGATCTGAAGGGGGGCCGAATAAGCCCCCGACAGATTCGTATACTTTTCATCCCTCCAGGAATAGGGGTGAGATAGGGTGATATTCTTGACAAAGGTCAAGGTCAGGTCACAAAAGGTCATTATACACAAAATATCTACGAAAGTCATGCAACACATGATATATGGATCATTTACGCGTAGCATTCGACAGTGGTTCTCATTTTACCACCTATCTTCGTGTAAATGAAGATATTGTCAAGCTAAGGTCAAAGTAAGATCACAAAATAGTGAAATTTGACATNAATTTCTAACTTTCAATTTTTACGACTCACCCTAATGTACAATGTACATACATACCTTGCCGACACTCTGTATTGTTGAAGTTCCAGAAGCCGCCAGTACAGCCACACGCGCCTCTTGTACAGTCGGCGTGCGACACCAGAGCCTGAGAGTCAGAAATCGTATTGTCTTGTATTAGTCAGATCATCTCAGATACAACCACAGGCCAAACTCAAAGCTCACTTAGGTAATGGCTGCAATGGCGTACTATTTTTGCCCTCAACCGCTCGCCTAGAAAGCATCCTCCACACTCCTACACACTATTTCAACTCAACGCACACATACGGAGACGCAATTAGGTTGAGGCACATACACACATTCATACACATAATACACGCAGAGGATACCGGACTGAACATACGACATCTCAGATCAACCGATGTATGTGCCCTGCTGTTCGCTGAAACGAAGCACCTGAGACCTCCCAAAACTGAATGGCTTGAAAAAGTCCGCCTCAGGGCATGCTAACAGAAACAGTTACTAGCTGTCTCTAAGGCAGACACTTTAGGAAGCAGCACTGTACATCATTGAAACGGCCTGGTGGCATATGAAAAACTGTATGACGAGAACGCCGGGCCGGGACAGACAAACTGAAAATGTGTACGAGTTGTTCACAGTCTAGATGGCAGCTGTAGACAGAGTGCATAAAGGTTATCACCTCAGCCCATAGGCGTAGGAATGGGGGGCGCGGGGGCCTCACCCCCACTTTTCAAGCTGGGGGGCAGCAATGTTAACTTGCTCTCCACTTTTGAACGATTTCTCCTCCTCCCGTAGCCAATATATGTTCGATATTGAATCTTTTTTAAAATTGTTTAATATAATTATATATATATATATATATATATATATATATATATAAATATTAGGGTGTTCCATTTTGACCAACCTCAAAATTTAGTGCCATATCGATATCGCCCGTCAACAGTATGGTAGGATTATGCTGTGTGCGAAATCCCATAAAATTTGAAGAATATTTAGAGGTCGCGCACTGTTGCAACTTGTTGTGTGCTGTTAACAAAAATGCACTTGGGGAAACGTTCGGGACACGCAGCAGTTTAGCGCTTTGGCTAGGTCACAAGCCACCTCAGAATGCTATCTCTGGGCTTGGCTGCCCTCCTTTTTGTTCTTCGCCCACTACCATCGGCAGCTAAAAAACGATCGCCGAAACCACGATTAAAACGAGCGACAATTTCAATGACGTCTTGGCCAAAGTCGGCCTGCCCACGAAGACGGAAGGCAACATTCGCGTCTCCATCAAGACTTTGTTCCAAGAGTATATTTAGCTGTTTAAGAGAAAGAGTCAACAAACGGAGGGAGAAGTCATGAAGCGAACAACTTGGAAGAATGATCTCCATAACGTCTTCGACATCTCCAGCGCTGACGTCCTTGAAAGAAAAGATGTTCTGGAAGAAGATCGACAATGTCTTGTCATAGCGAGCGAGCACTGAGCAGTGCTGCGGGCCCTCAGGTGACCAAGAAGTCAACGTCTCAAGGACTGCAGGAGCGATGGGAATACATCGACCAAACGCCCTATCGCACGTTGCTAGGGATCAAGAAAATAAAAACGATGACTTCTCTGAGTCACAAAGACTGGAGATGGTCAGCTACCTTGGCAAGGTCCTTGGTGATGGAAACCACCCACGCGAGGATTATGAACAACTCCTCCAGCTCTGCCTGCTCTTTCTGGGAAGGAACATTTCTGACAGTGATAATTCCGCTTCCGATCTCCTGGTGCCTATTACCGCGCTAGGTGAATGGCTAAGACTATCTATGCTATCAAAATCGTCCTTTTCGGAAACTAGCTGGATCTGTCTAAAAACATCGCAAGCGGCCTCCGTAAAGCAGCCCTCTTCGTCAGCTTGGTTTACATCTAGCACTGGAATGAAGCTACTATTCCACAATACGCTCCAAAGAGCGACAATGACTTGATGAAGATGATGCAGAGGTACCCGGACCAAGACCTGGTCTCGGTGGTCACGAAGGCCTCCTCGCGGCATCTTTGGTATCTGTCGGAAGATCTGGTTTCTCTGGCCTTGTTCGACAATCGTGTTGAATAAGAAGAAAAGAACCGTAAGCTAGAGCAGCTTGTTAAAGCCAGGATCATTGAAAAATGCTCCAAAAAGCTTGAAGGAAGAAGAGGTATATGCTTCACGAACACGACAACTTCATCCAGCTTCATCAAGCTCTCGGAGTAAGGACTGTTCCATCTGCTGACATATCGGATGCAACGATTTGATTGATGACTAGGACCTGGATTCAAAAATGAAGACAGTCAAGAACAGGGTCGAAGCTCTGAACGTAATCAATGACAGCGCTAAAAGGGCATTGCTCTCATGAAGAGGTTCAACATTCAAAGACGAACATTCAAAGACGCTCGGTCAAAGACGAAAGTCAAACGCAATTTCTCCTTCGAATCGTCCGCCATCAGCGTCGGATGATGCCGAAGCGCACAAAGGCTGCTCGATCGTAATATGATGTTTACAAGATATAGGCCTGTCCCACCGTCAGGTGTATAACTGTCATCTACTTTGCAAAAATGGGAGCTTAAATCCATTTAACTGAGTCGCAAGAAGCGTTAGCTACCACTGTGCTGGCTTGAGAGTAGTGAGCTGTTTAAAGTGTTCAATGTGCGCGACCAGTAAATGTTGATCAACACATGCGGGTTTGCGCTTTTTTAATCCAGTTTGGTAGGTATAAGCAGGGGAAGAGCGATATGGCTTGATCATAATACTTTTAAATTTCACCTTGTTATAGTGAAACACCCTAATATATATAATGAAAAGTTTTTCGGACTTTCATCTCTCGTCAGTTGTGTAAGATTGCACTTACACGACGTTTCGGCCATCGCTTCTCCGGCGGTTCTCAGGTGTGTGGTCCTGAGGAAAGGAACCAGTTAGGTTGGTAGGAGAGGGTGTCGAGCTCCCGCCCGACTCCATTGCACGTATATGTCTCTCACTGACAGTTAACTTTTATGGCGCGAGCGGGATCGGAACCCGGGGTTAACGATTCCAAAGTTCCGATTGCTTTTACCAACTTCGGCCACCAAGGGGGGACGATTCATGAGGCGTTGTTGGTATTGCCCTTTTGATCAATTCCGGATTTTCTCATTTTGGGAAGCCATATTGGGGCTGACATTCTTGTACTGGGTTTACTGATGTTCTTCGTATCCAGTGTATTGTGGGCCGGCCTCCTTTGATTTGTCTGATCTTCCATTGTTCTTCCCTTCCAATGATACTGCGGTCTTGTCCATTCTGCCTATGATCTCCTCTGACCGGGTATGTTTCACCACTCCGGACTTGTTCACAACTTCTCCTCGGATGGTTGCCTTCCTATGCTCCGCCAGCCTTGACTGATAGTGGTCGGCATGTTCTCGGTGTAGGTAATCCTTCCGTCAATGTATATATATAGATATATAATATATATTATATATACTATATATAATATATATATTATATATATATATATATATATATATATATATACATGTTACGAACAATTTGAAGAACAAGGCATTTTGCAACTAGGCAATCTGCAGAATGCCTGGCCGGTCAGGCATTCTACAGAATGCCTAGGCAATCCGCAAAATGCCTGACCGGTCAGGTATTCTGCAGAATGCCAAGGCAATCTGCAAAATGCCTGACCGGTCAGGCATTCTGCAGATTGCCTGACAAAAATATTTCAGACATTCTGCAGAATGCTTAAAGCTTTTGATATAAATCTGAACAATTGTTTTAATTGTGTGCTATCAAATGAGCTACGCTACAATATTACGGTATCAGTCGATATAGTGAGTAGTTTAGTACCCACACATCGTCACAGGTCGCAATCGATACCCTCGACGACGTTTTTTTTCCTTGCGTGGTACGTACAAGACTACAGGAATCTTGCTAGATTCCACTCATGTTCACTAGACACGTACTGAGGTGTAAGTATCAATGCACTCGCCACTGAGCACTTAATACTCATCGACGCTGCGTTACTGCAAGGTCATATTGGAAAAATACATTATCGTTGGTCGGCACTCGATGAAAACTTCACCTATGCATATTTATGATGGATATAATTGCTGTTTCCCTTGACGCTCGGCATTAAAGGTAACTTTATATATACAAACTTGCCATATATGTTTCGTAGCGAGCAATCATAATTGATTGGCACAGGTATTTAGGCTCATTGCAATTGAACAACATAGGTATTTATAATTTGCCTGGGTTTGGTTATATCATTTAGTACCTAAAGGTAGAAAACATTTACACATGGTACTGTACAACGCGAGTTCTGCATTCATTATTGATTATCAAAATATAAATTTGTTTATTTCCATTAACTATTTTTTCATCCACGAAAGTAAATACCAAAGATTTTGAAACGTGGTAAACTAATTGCAAGTAAACATGCATTGATTGGAGTGCTATTTATTTCCAATGTAGAAACTTCTTTTGCGTTATAAGTTACATGTGCTTGTGCGTACCTACGTTCCAAAATATTATATTTGGTAATTTTGTGACGATCGGTCTTGAAATGTTCTTTATCCAAAGTTTATAAGGAGACGTCGGGTATAGTTTTATTAATAAAACATGGATCCTTGAGTCTTTGGCACCTGTCTGAAGCCAAACGACAACCTATGATAATAATATTTAAAGGGATTATGTCTACTGTTTTAGAATGTCATAAATATTTTCCTTACGGTAAGAAGCTATTGGTTTGAGTGTTGGATACGAACAAATCACATTTTGAGCACCTTTACTTAACTTGTTACGAGCGAGCGCGAAGCGCGGGGCGAGTCCTCATTGAATATCGGATTTTTCTCACATATCACCGGGTCGGCCGGGCCCGGCCCGACCCGGGCCAGACCGCGACGCTGGTCAGAAGCTTATATCTTTTGAACCCCGCATCGATTGACAAGCGGTCTTCGCCATATGATAGCCCCATGCAGTGACATTATGATTATTGACATGTTCTTTCTCATGTGATGGGTCAGCACGGCGCGTGACACGTGCC
>VOPJ01004087.1:0-18965 GCA_014673585.1 Semibalanus balanoides
CCGAACAGCTGCACGGCACTGGCGGTTGAGCTCCTTGTAGTTCTCTCGGTCACCGCCAGGGCGCAGTATCCATCTCCTGCGAGCTAGCAGGTCCCTCGTGGGTGGCGAGACTGACAGGTGAGTTAGGAGCGCGCAGCTTTACCCTGGTAATGGGCACAACAGTGTCAAGCTGTCCGAGAAAGATATGCTGAAACTAATCCCACTTGTCAGCAGTCTGTTGTGTACCGATCACCGGGCTCCAGTCGGTACCGGAGAGTACCAGGTTGAAGCTCTCGATGTCGATCCGTCCCAGACGTCGGCGCTGGACGACCGGGCCAGCCAGTCTGGTCCTGCCGGTACACTGCAATGTGACACGGGTGTAGTTGTGCGGGGTGCCGTAGTGACAGCCGGTCACACCAGCGCGTTGCATTTTGTCAGGGCAGTTGGTTGCCACGATGACCAGCAGTGTCCCAACTGGTCGGTAGGTCGGATGTTGCGTGTTGCCGATGGCCATACCATATGTCGCCATAAGATCTGAGTCGCTGCCCGGGAGATTTTACTGTGCACTTCAGCACATTGCAGTTTAAATAGCCAGTGATTACTACTGTAGCGCCTTTATAGTTCAATAACATGTGCTGCATCTGACACCAGTGTTGGATTTTTGCTCTTTTTTAAATCCAAAAGAAGTCGTGCTACAAGAAATAAGTATGCTACAGAAAAAAATATGCACACTATAAAAAATGAATATCTGCTCAAGACCGACCGCACCTTCCCCCCCCCCGGGTCAACAGCATATGTCTGAGGAGCCAGTTCTGCATATACAATCCTACTACAGCTTATGCCAAAAAAAAATTATGCTGCAATCCAAGAAGCCCAATACAAAAACCAACACGTGTCTGGACCACTCTAATTTTTTTTCTTTTTTTTTTTTTCCCCCCCCCCCCCCCCCCCCCTTTGTTTTTTTTTTGTTTCCCCCCTGTTTTTTAAAGAACAAAAAAAATAGGGGTCCCGAAAAAGGCGCCCGGGATTTTTGGGGGGGGGGGGGGGGAAAAAAAAACCCCCCCCCCCCCCCCCCCCTTTTGTTTTTTTGAAGCTGAGATTGGGTTGGCACACAGTATTAATAACGATCCAGCGCCAAAAAAGCCATCCCCACAACATTTTCCAACATTCACTTTAGTCCACAGCACTTCTAGGGCCCTGATCGCTGTGCCGCAAGCTCCATAGCCCCTACGCAACGATCGGCCCATGTTGGGCAGAATGTAGCATAGGAGCTATGAGGCTTGCGCTTGCAACACGTTGAGCAGGGCCCTGGTTGGAGTTATGCACGCCAGTCACAGGGGTTTGCAAAACCTCAACGCGAGCACCATAGTGCGCCAGAACTTTTGCCATGTAAAATTAAATAATGTAAATTTTCCTCAACCATCCTCAACCACTCGCCAAGCTGTAAAGGTTTGGCTCAACCAGTTTAGGTTGGCGGAGGCACAACCAAGGGCGGCACAAAAAGGGGAGGGACGAGGGGATGCGTCCCCCCCAGGTCTTTAGGATTTACGATATGCGCTATTGTGCAGTGGAAAAAATCAACTTCAAAATGCCTCCGCCCCCCTCTACTCTCGGAAGGAAGCGCCGCTCTCGGGCACAAGCAATTTGAGATGAGATGAGGCATGAGCGGCAAAAATGAGCTCAAGCAAATCCAGCTTAATATACTAAGCTGAAATATATTATTACGTTCAAATAAGCCCAGGGTTACCGTGTTAGTTACCGTGTGAATTACGCAGTAGATAATATAAAAATACCTTTTGAATTGGAAAATAAGTGAGCTTTTCCTCTTCTCGCTCTTCTGTCTTCTCTTTTGAAGTTTTGAAAGTGGTGATTCGCATCCAGGATCTTCCAAGGTCTGTATAAATAGGATCTTCTTCTCCTTTTAGATTACGTTGATCAACTCTGTATAACTCAGGACACTAAAATACTGTAAAACTATTACCAGAATATTACGTATATGATGCTGTTAAGCTTATCTTATATTTGGAAGTGATGCTGCGTGAAAGCTAAATGAACGAAATGAAAATAACGCAAAGGCCAGCATTCAAATTATATAAAGTGTAGGGCAAATTAGTCATGTTATTGAAAACCGTCAGGGTTTACGCATTTACTTTTACATTTTAGCAGGTTTAGAAGCTTGGCACTAGTTGACGGTCATTTTAAGTTGATAAAAGTTGATAGATGATCATGGAAATAACAAACGAAAATACCCTAGCCTTTCAACAGTTTGTAGCACAGATAGACCGAGGCGTGAAGTATTTATCTATCCTAGCAGAAATACTGTATGCAAATGTACAGATTACAAAATAACAAAATACTACCACCACGGATTTTTAACACACACACTTCATGTTAATTTATGATGAACGGTAGAATGACATGAAATTCAATTAAAAAACACATTTTCAGTATTTAGTTTGACTAATTTGAATCATGAGAGAGTGGGATGACCTTACCGTCGGCTCTGGGATCCAAGGTATTATGGCGATTGGAGCGGTTTTGATTATTTGATGGTGTGATACCAGCTCATTTAAAGTTTTGAAATAATTATCTCTGAGTGTCTTGTTCAATGCCGCAATCCTTTGTATTGGGAGTTCAGCCTACTATTTACAATTATTTGCCGTGAAGTGTTGAAAGTCAGCGAAGTCAGCGAAGTTTTGTTTAATATATTTTGGTAGGCCCAAAAACTTCCTTTTATATGGCGCATTTGTTACAAGATCTCTTCTTCTTTGCACTCTTTGCATCACGTTCTATATCCGCGTGGACTGTAGGCGTTTGGTTAACATTTTATTTTAGTTAACAACAGCTTTCCTACTTCATTACCTTGCTTATTACATCAAGTTAGAAGATACAGACAAAAAAGTCGTATTCAAAGTAGATCAAGGTGAGTAATGCGTCTTTTGAACAAGCAGGACACCATGATAAGGCGTGTTACTTTTCTCAACCTTTATTTCAATTTTATTTCATTTTGATTCCATTTTCGAATTTAGGTAGGTACCTGTTAGTTTGCAGAAAGGCTTCTGGCATCTAAGGCATCCTGTGTTTGTGTAATTGTTTGTCAGGTAAACTTCATGCAGTGTTCAGAAAAAGTGGCCTTTCTCCGTGTTCTGATACTGAAATTTGATCCGTGAAAACTTTGACTTTGTAAAGATTGTTTTGTTTTTAGTCTGTGGGTGCAAAAGGATGACGAGCATAACAAATGGCAGAAGAAGATAGACACAGTAACATACCTTATTATTTTACTGAATGCTATTCTCCATAGGAGCGAGGTTGTTCCCTCCTATGGTGATGGCAGTGTGTAAAAATAGCAATGTATGTTGATTTGTGTCTATCTTCTCCAGTCATTTTTGTTCTGCTGCATGCAATTTGTTTCACTGCTGGCGAAAATTTTGTTCTGCAAACTTAGATCGTGAAACCACTTTTCTGACCCTGCTGTCATGGGTGTGCAGATTATACGACCTTGAAAAATTGTGTGGTGATATTCCTGAGGGCAAGGTTTCCCTACTCGATTGCTAAAAATCCATTAATTTATAACTTGGTGTAACAAATATGTAGACTTTGACCCTCAAAACATTCCTGAGATAATATCCCATCAGTTCAGGACATCAGTTTTGTCAGTTGTATGATATCAGTCAGGATCAACTGCTATAACCCCAGACATGTCCCCTATTCTTAGACTTTCTGTGCTATTAGAATAAAAAAATATATGCATCAGTATCATCTGCATTTGGGTAGCATGAAAAGTCCAAGATTTGGATGTGACCAAAGGTTATACTTTTACCCTACTCCAACATTGTATTAATTGTGATCTAAAAGCATCTTCGAAGAACTGACATTCCATTTTGTGTGATCTCTACAAAACTAGTGTACCACTACTGACTTTGCACTGAATGACTCAAAATAGGTCTGAAAATCTTGTAAGGCCAGAATTGACCCATTGGCCATTTGTTCAATCAGATAATGTATAATTGAGTCTAATTTGAAATCGTCTGCCCTTTGACAGATGCCAGATAAGGGTTAGAAATTTGCCAACTTCACAATTGCATTTCCACACCAAGGACCAGGGTCCTAGGATTGCTTTGGAACTGGGGTGCAGAGTGTACAAATATGACTAAAAATAAGCATAAAGAGTGGACAATTCAGACAAAAAACATATGTAGCTACTTATCTGTTAATACCATTACCCACTCACCAGAATTAGTTATTACCTTTGCTAATTCTTATATATCCTTTACTCCAAAGACTGTCCCTATCAGACAATACATGTATATAAATCGATTTCTTGGTTCCAATTATGCAATGCATTTTAAAATAAGGAGTGGAAAATTCACATAAAACTCAGGAAATAGTGGAAAAATGGTATCCATAGCATGCCATTTTTTATTCAACCTTCCCAATGCCAAGGAACACACACTACAGCTATTCATTATAGTAATAATTTTCATATCCTACCACATACCTACCTTGCTCAAATGTCAAGTGTCTCACTAGAATGCATTTTCCATGGCGATAGTTTATGAGAGCAAGTTATGGCAGTGTGCAATTTACATGCCTGCCCTGCCCATTCATTCAGCGATATATACACACATACGCAAACCTGCTGTTTCCACAGAGATGGACTTTGGCAGCAGTTCCCGACCAAGCGCGAGCTCTTTCGACTCGTTCTCGCCGGGCTCATCGATGGGTCCGCCGCCGGGCGGCCCGGGCGGCTCAGGCGGCGCCGACAAGGAGCTGGAACAGTTCGTCATGATGGAACAGCAGAAGGCGCAGTTCCAGGCCCAGGTGAGCGAATTCACTGAAGCCGTGTCATCTCCCGACCGAGAGGGATGATTGGACGGTGTTGGCTGATGATCGTTCAGGGCAGATTGATTGATTCATTGATCGGTGATTGAACTTAAATACACGGACTATTCGCCGTGTGGTGATGAAATCGTCTCCTATTCCGCGGCCCTGCACATCATGTGTATCGGTTAAAATACAACAAAGTACCAGAAGCCACCCACTCGGGTTCTTCTGTGTCTCTGTCACGCACCTGTCTATCCCACCACTCAGTCCGACTGTCGCTGTGCTGCCGTCAGGTTCACAAACTGAACGACCTCTGCTGGGACCGGTGCGTCGACAAGCCGTCCAGCAAGCTCGACTCGCGGCAGGAAAACTGCCTATCCAACTGCGCGGATCGCTTCGTCGACGTGTCTCTAGTCATCACCAACCGGTTCGCGCAGCTGATGCAGAAGCAGCAGGGCATGTAGCGGCTGTGACGACGGTGAAACGGCCGCCGCCTCGTGTTGTCGCTCCCCGCGAGGCCTTCTGAGCCACTGGGCCGCGGACTCGGGACGAACACGGTGCTAGTGATGATGGTCTGATGACATGATTCTGTCGCTGGGACTGCAATGCGTTTTATTGTTGTGCTGTAGCTGCAGTAAATACATGTACTTGTGTATCTGTTATTTGAGCTGACGTTTTGGGCTTTCGGGGATAGCTTTGTGTGCAGTGTGCACTCTCCTTTAGGAAAAACATTTTGTTCATAGCAATGTGAACAAATTTGCATGCTTGTTGCAATTATCTTAAATATTGTACCATACCTATGAAAAAGCAGCGTCAGTGCACATCTGCGTCGTATATATTTCGCCATACATATGGAATCAAGGAATGTATGCATCTCTGTCTATTTCATTGAGTGCATAATAGATGTGTTTACCTCCGCATAGCGTAGCTCAAAACAAAGTGTAACAACTATAAAATTGCCACGCAGTACAAGCAAAAGAAACGCGACGCGGGAGACAGAAGCATGAGGGGTGCACCGGAAGCACGACAGACACGGCTGAGGTCTGAATTCACGCACTTTGAATACACGGTGCACTCGAGCGAACATGTACCGAACGGACACGTACCGCCCGGACCGAACGGACACGTACCGCCCGGACTGAACGTAGTCACCAGTCAGCTACACGAGATAACAACATCCACGGACATCTTTGGCGGTCGCTCTCGCTCGCGCTGGCGACCCTATTCCCCTTGCCCAGCCCCACGGCGGCGGGCCGACCGAGACTCCACCGGTTCCCTCCCTCACTCTCCACAGTTCCTCGCTCAGGCGGACTTGACGGGTGGGTTCTGCTTCAGCTGCAGGATCAGACTGCGCATGCGCGATGTGTCCTTGGTGTTGCGGCTGACCTTCGGGTTGAACTCGCACAGTTTGGCGATCTGCTCCCAGTCGGCGGCGCGCTCCGTCGACTTGTTGTCTTCACTGACCAGGTCCTTCTCGGCGGCCCTGCAGCAGCCCGACCCGTCAACACAGCGTCAGTCAGGCTCTGACGGGGCCGGCCACGGGACGGTGTTATGCGCGCCGGAGGATGGTTTAGTTGACTCCCAGAACACGCAAGGCACAGAAAAGATAACAGCTGGACACACCGACGGTTTAAAGGGGAGGTGTGCCTATCTTTTGAAATGTCAAATTATATTTTATTACGGTAAGAAAGCTTACGCTTGATTATTGGTTACGTATAAAATTCACGTCTGAGCCCTTTAGCTGAATTTTTACTTATTTTCTGTTTGATTTGTTTGTTTCAAAAAACTCAAAACGATCGTACTATAAACAGAGTAGCGAAAAGTTACCTATAATGGCGCACTGGCCAGAGCTAACAATATATGCCAGCGTTGTATTTAAAGAGCAATGCTTCTAAAGGTGCGAAAGCTCTCTGGCGCCTATTGATAATTAATTTCTGCCAGAAATGTGATTTGCGACTTTGGAATATCTTCAGCAACTAAACGTGATTCTGGGGAAATGAAGTACATGGCTAAATTCAGAAAAATATGTTCTCAGACTAGTGTCAACAACTCCACATGACCATGTGAGTAGGCACACCTCCCTTTAATATAAAATTAGTAGTTGGCCGAGGGATTATTTACATTGTATATGCAAAAACAAATACAATTTTAAATAGGACAGGTTCCCACATAATTCACCAAACGTCAGGATTCATTATTGTCAATCTCACACACGTTATCATACCACATCTCACGCTAAAAACGTTCACGTTGTGACACAGACATGCCACCTCCCTGAGCTTGTACCCCCACAGGCAACCCAGGCGACCGCGGCAAAGGCGAAAAGGCGACGAAAACTTGCTACATGTGTTGGATAAGTTTGGGTTAATGTCACTAAAGTCAAACCATGTCATCGTCATTTGATTTACTAAACGTCTAACGAAAGCTTTCAAAGATAGAAAATCCGAGACCTTTCGACAGAATATAAATATCTTATGTGTTCTTTTCAGTATCATCAATTGAAACGCTTCCACGACTGTGTAGCAAGTTTTCGTCTATTTTGACATCTAGCCCTTTAAAAGTCATTGCTGGTTATCTAAGCTGGTGTGATCAATCCACAACCTATTCGAACATCGCCCCACTTCCTCTGGTGTCGAATAGTCTACCACCACGGTGCTCACCTGACACAACCATGCAACCTTAATGTTCTATATCATCATGCACGAGCTAATCCACTTATGGAGAAATGCATGCACCCGTGTCAATCGCCACATGTAGCCACGCCTGTAAACTTAACTGTCAACCTACGCAAACGTGTGAACCATCGGTATGCAAGTGCATCAAGTATTCCGCCGGTGGCATGCATGCTCAACATACTACACATGTTGTCTTGTATCAATGCTCGAACCTAAACTAAACTAACTCCAAACATCATTTCCGCATGACAGCCAACACTGAGTGCAAATGTTTCGGGTGTGTCAAAGCCAACGTTCGCCAGGCGAGAGTGAACCCCTCCCTCCCCAACACATTATCAAGCAAATCCCCCAGGATCTCTCGGCGCGAGGAGGGACGGGTTCTGGCGCATGCGTGTCTCCGCGTGTCTCGCGATCGGCCGCGTCACTCACAGCGCTGCCTCTCTGTTGCAATGCAAGGAAGCGCGCAACATCAGACTTTGTGTGTAAGCCGGTGGCGGTGCCGCGCAGAGCCATACAGACACGGTTCGATACACACACACACATACACACAGCGCAAAACAGCAGCCCGAGAGAGAACCACCGAGAATAGTAAAACGAGTCTACAATTAAAGCGAAATAAAAGGCATGTCAGAAAACGCCAGAGATCATGGAGAAGTGAAAATAACTATGCGACCGCTGCATGAAGAAAAACATTTGGCACTTGATGCTAGTGATTATTTTATAATATTAGTTAATGCGAAATTTACACCAAATATCCGATATCTAGAATCCGAAGACAAATTTGATCTATCACAGGCATGGACTCCGCCACGGGGACGGGGGACGTGTCCACCATTTTTCTAACATTACGCCTATGGGCGTTGCATGGGAAGAAAGACAATATTCGGAACGTGGCGGAATTCTTGACCACAGGCTAGTCGTTTAAATCCATGAAACCACAATTCACTTTCGACGTTAGTTTGACGGCAGCTAAGTGCTCACTTGCCCGTTCCTATAACCAAAAGACCTGATGATACCAACAGCGTCGCCTGCAGCCCAGAGCAGCAGCCTATAACCAGTCAAACATGGAGTATTCCGATACAACGCCCACGATGCCGACCAACCCTCCACAGTGCCACAGCTGCGCAGTCCCGTACCTGTTGGCCGCGCGCGTCTTGGAGACGGATTCCTCGTGCTGCTTGTACCAGTCCTCCAGCTCCTTCTTAGCTGCCTGCCGCCACTCGGTCTTCTTGCGCTCCTCCTCCTCGTCTGGAGGACAGGGACACAGCATACAAGACGTGACAACACGCAGCACTGTCCCAAAATGTGCTGATTTGGGTGGGAAATGACACACAAATTTTCACACTCCCCACTTTAGGAGTTAATTTTCCACTCCCACATTATGAATTGTGATATTCAGGCTGACAAAAATACATTATTTCAATGAAAACCACTGCTTTTCATACGGAAATCATATCAATATCGTGTCATTGTGTACAATATTTTCCACTCTCATAATCTTTGCTTGGCTCAAATTTCCACTATGACGCCCAAGCAAAAATTGAATTTTGTGACACATGACATGTAGGCGTGCCGGAGATGCAAACGGAGCGTGCCGGTAACACAAACCGTGAAATTCAGGTGTATAGAGACAGGTACAGGATGGTACACTCAAGCTTAACCTGCGCACCGACGGGGGTCTGAGCCAACTTAGAACCGACGGGGGGGGGGGGCGGATACCCCCCCAGAGATTTAGAAAACTACGCAACGAAGCGAGAATCGGAAAACGGCGTTAGGTATGCCGTGACGAGTACTAGAGATAATACGGAGATTATTTTTGGATCAGGTCAATATTGAGGTCACCAGAGGTCAAAACAGGTAAAGTTTTCCCATATTTCGAGTAATTTGAGCATTGCTTCACATAATCCGGACTAGCTCAGTGACTAACATAGCTAGGAGCATTCCATAAAAAGCACTGCAATGTTCTTGGAACACTCTTTCTGCGCCGTTCCCTCAGATTTGAGATAAGGTCAATAATTCAGGCTCCAGAAGTCAGCAAAGGTCAAAATGCTTAATTTCACGGCAAGCATTTTTTTGCTCATAACTTTTTATGCATAAAAGTGCGCCATATAGCGCACTTTTAGTGTAGTGCGCCATATAGCAACGCGTTTGCCATCATCGTGTTTCACTCATCACGGCGCATCGACTCATATATCGGATGACCTAGGTCAAATCCAAAAAATTGAGCTGACTGATGTCATGTCAAGGTCAAGTCAAATTTCGTTTCATTTGATGGAGGCCGATAAGAGAAACAGAATTGGTGAAAATCCTATTTCATCACTCTGCCCCCGTAGAACATGAGTTATAGTACAAAAATCATATGCCCTTTGGGCACATTGGATTTTACCTCAAAGAGGTCACGGAAGAAAATTACAACATGCATTCTTCTGCTTAGCTCCGAAATAGTGATATTGATGAAAAATTACCAATATTTAGCTAGATTTTCTCGATTGTTGCGCATTTCAATTTTCACCATTAATGGAAGGTCACGAAATTGACATGACCTCAGGTCACAAATATACAACAAACTGTAGTCGTAATGGCCTTATCACACAATGTGAGTTTCAAACCGTTTGGTTTACCACTGTGGCTTCGGCATGATGTCAAACTTTCAAAAACGTGACTTCAGGTCATCAAAAACGAGGTCAGGTCATTTAGTGTGACCTGACGACGTGACCTTAAAATTTAGGAGGTCAAAACTTTGAGGAAGTGTGGGCAATTGATGCCCAAACAGTTGGGCAAAATTTGGCGGTGCTACGCGCCGCCGTTCTCCCACTACTCTTGAAAAACCTCAGGGGGCGGATATCCGCCCCCCGTCGGTGCGTGGGTTAAGCCAATGCTTACAGACACAGATGAAAGTGACACAAAATGCTCAATATGCTTAACAGCTGATTAACTTCTGGCTAACGCCATAGTAACTCTGATATGCCTACCTACCTACCCCAGTCACCGTCGGCGCCCGGCACCGCCCCGGGCACCCCGGCACGTACCCTTCTCCTCGAGACGCGCCTTCTGCTCCTCACGCCAGCGGCGGATCTTCTCCGGCTCGATACGCGGCACCGGAGACGGCGAGGGCACCACCGCTGAGGAGCAGCGCGAGCGCGTCAGCAGGCCGGGGTGTGGACGAGATATCAGGCGGGGGACAGGGGCCGCGAAGTCTTACGGGCTCGATAGGGGCACACCGGGAGACGGCGAGGGCACCACCGCTGAGGAGCAGCGCGAGCGGCGTCAGCAGGCGGGGTGGGACGGTCAGGTGGGGGGACAGGGGCGACATAGCAGACCCTGGTGGTGCAGTCAGTCGCGCCACGGAGGCCCAATGAGCAGCGACATTTAGCAGACAGGCGAAACACGGCAATAGCAGACAGGTGTCGTAACAGAACAATCCTAGTAACTGATCTGGTCGATAAGCTCAATGACTACAATATTGTCGAACCAGAACTGTAGTAAAACGCAAGCATTTGTTACGTTATGTGGTACATTTGTGAATTAGACAGTTTGTATTTTTAATAAGTAAGAAATAATGATCTTACACATGTCAAAAACATGCATTTTTGTAAATAGATTACTAATAAACGAAACAACCTCTCGGCGCTCAGCCATCATCAAGTTTATGTTTGTATTTTAGTTGCATTGTGCATGACACACGTTACACAACTATTTGCGCTAAGCAGTGACAAAGTGCCAGTTGCGGCGTTTGTCAGTGCTGCCACACTGAGCCAGTTACTAGCCCCCGGAGTGTAGCCATGTCTGCAGCGGTGCCCCGGTCAGGAGGGCAGCAGCAGCAGCGGGGGGCGGACAGACGAACGGTACAGACCTGCAGCAGGCGGCTGCTGCGGCTCGATGTCGCCCGCTGGTCCGGCGTCTAGGGCCGCTGAAATGACGACACACATAGCGTCTGACAGCCGGACGCACAGGGTGAGGGAGGCGAACCAGGTGGTCCTGGGGACACGGCGCAGGAAGCGGCCAGCGTTCCGCGGACACGGCACACGGCGCGGGGGCTGAACGGTTTCCTAGCGCGGCACACAACTCATAGACAAGATGAAACACGGGCGAATCAACAGAGCAGCAATGTAGACATGCACCCAGAGCTCCAGTGCCAGCCAACGCTCACGCAGAGGCAGCTCAAGAAAGGTGGCGGATGCAGACAAAACGTGCGGACGTGTAAAGTAACAGGTTTTGAGTGAATGCAAAAGCTTGGCATCAGTGAACGAGACACGTCATTGCGGAAAACATAAAACATTATGTTTTGAGCAATCAGTGAGCAGACAGGCGTTGTGCTGGCAGAAATAAGAGCAGTGCGAGCCCGGAGACAGTGAAATGGTCACAATCATCATAGCATACTTGAATAAACACATACGCTCCCCTTCAGTTATATGTTAAGATGACTGCATGACATACTTCATGAGTTACAGGCAACTGCAGCACTACAGTTGGAAGCAATGCAGATTCGATGGAGTTGATAATTCAAACACTAGAAATGTAGATAAGGTTTCATACTTACCATGACAATTTAACATGTTTATTAAATTAAACTAAAACTAACAGATGATGTAAGGCTATCAAACAAATGCATGACCCATAAAGAATAACAAGTATGCTATATGCATTGTGTTGCTATTTATATTTTAAAAAATACCATCAATGAATACCATTATTTACATGACCATCAAATATATCATACAGAGTTCGAAATGTATCATGATTCATGAAGCATGACAAGATAATCGTTACAATTACATTCCAAAACTTAGATAAAATTCCAATGATAAAATCCCGAGTCACACGACAGGATGTTGGCAGACCTGAGCTGTAAGCATCGTATTGCATTCTCCTTACGCCTGGAATAGTAAACATGATCAGAACTAGATATGTGCTCCGTCAGAAGTCGGCACTCCAGTCAGTCTCCTGCAGAGGGAAGCTATGGTGGGCGTCGGCCACTGACCTGCGTTCAGATCTGAACCCACGTCCCCCTGTCCCTCGGTACCGAGGAACTCGAAGCCTTGGCTCTCCTGAGCCGGACCGGCATCCAGCACGTCGTCATCTTTGAATCAGATCACATCCAATGGCATACTTTCGGAAACCATCGCCAGGGAAATAATGGACGCAAAAGCTTAGTGTTACATGTTCAAATGACTGAACAAAAGGCTAGCCCTTGCCAGGAGGCAAGGCCTCAAGCACACGTGTTGATTGCTGAGTTTAGTAACATTCACATGGTACAAAAGAGCCATTATACATTTAGAACGAATTTATTGCCACGAAAGGAGGCTTGTAATTGTTAGAGCAAAAACTAATATTTAATTGTGAGCTGGTGCTTGGTGCTCAGGGCTTATGTGGTTCTCCGAGACCTGGCGAGTTGAACAGTGCCATTCTTATCCATATAGGAGTTGGCCTAGGGGTTCCTTAAAAGGCTTTTAAGTCTTGGGTGTATTAACCCATTACGGCAATGAGGGATCACTATCTGCATGGGGGTCCGGTAGACAGTTACGTCTGTTATGAAACATAAATTGATTTTTTACGCCGATGCCTAACCCGAAATTCGTCTATCGAAAACATAATTTTGGCAGCAATCCATGTACGATATCAAAAATACACAACAAAAGTTTTGAAATCATTTCCGAAAATTTCGCTTTCGAGAATTTTGAAAGCTATTTTGGGGGTCAATATTCGGGTTAAACATCAGCGAAAAAAATCCATTTATGCCTCCTAACAGTCGGAACTGTCCACCAGAGCCCCATGCAGATAGTGATCCCTCATTGCCGTAGTGTTAAGAATATCTATGTGACAAATGTTAATCGATGAAGTAATGAAGGCCTTATTTTAATATAATAGTTCATGTTTTAAACGTATTTTTTTCTTCAAATATACAAATATATAAGTTTCAAAACATTAACTATTAGATTAAAATAATGTCTTCCTTTCACTCGATTAACAATTGCCGTAATGGGTTAATACACCCCAAACTTTAAAGCCTTTTGAGGAACCCCTAGACCAACTCCTATATGGATAAAATGGCACCGTTCAACTCGTCAAGTCTCGCAGAACCACGTTAGCAATGAGCACCAATGCTTTTCAAAAATTATGTTTGGCACACCTTACTGGACACGATACGTACCTAGCTACTTGCACTTATCTGAAATGATTACATTTAATTTGACAATGTAAGCGAGTGTTATGGGGGCTTTGCACAAATGTATGATCAATTTGTGGCAGTGAATCACAACAAAATGAGACTAACTGCTTAAAATGCATACGATCAATTTCAATATACAGCTAATAAATCAAATAAATGTGTTGGGTGTAGATGCAATTTACTTTTCATTCGCAATAAACCGATTACCAAAGTGCCAATAAAATACATGCAATGACACACAAAAAAGAGTGCAAACAAAAGGCAGACAAGGTTATCAGGCATTAACACGTCGACAACAAAGACTAAATTACTATTAGTTTAAACAACAATGATCAACATGCTTCAACATGCTTATTGAGTGCAAGGTGTGAAAACGGCATGCTAAAAGACAATATACACATTGGCGATTGAACAAAGTCAGGAGTTCTAAGGCGCCTATTAAAACGGCTAACAGAAGCCATCAGCAGCAGCTGATTCGGCAGCCATTATGGACCCGGCACACTCCGTGGCACCAGACTGAGCTGGAGAGACGGACAAAGGGCGGGGACGGGGCAGGTCAGGGACGGGGCAGGCCAGGGCGGGGACGGGGCAGGGACGGGACCGAAGCAGGTCAGGGGTGACGGGCAGGTCAGCGGGGCGGGGCCACCAGGCGCGGGAGCGGCAGGCCCAGGGCGGGACGGGGGGCAGCCAGGGCGGGGGACGGGCAGGTTCAGGCAGGTCACGGGCAGGTCAGGGCAGGGACGGGGCAGGTCAGGGCGGGGACGGGGCAGGCCAGGGCGGGGACGGGGCAGGTCAGGGCGGGGGCGGGGGAAGGTCAGGACGGGGAGGGTCAGGGTGGGATGGGGCATCAGGGGCAGGGACGGGCAGGCCAGGCGGGGACGGACAGGGCCAGGGCGGGACGGGGGCAGGCCAGGGCGGGACGGGGCACGGCCGAGGGCGGACGGGGCCAGGTCAGGGACGGACGGCAGGGTCAGGCGGGTAACGGTCAGGTCGGGCAGGTCAGGGCCAGGACGGGGCAGGTCAGGCGGGACGGTGGGCAGGTCAGGGCGGGGAACGGGCAGGCCAGGGGGGACGGCGCAGGGCCAGGGCGGGACGGGGAGGTCCAGACGGAACGGGCAGTCTAGGGCGGGGACGGTTCAGGCAGGGGCAAGGTCAGGGCTGGGACGGGGCCAGGTCACGACAGGGACGAGCAAGGTCAGGGCGGGACGGGCAGGCCAGGGCGGGACGTGGCAGCCAGGCGGGGGACCGGGCAGGCCAGGGCAGGCCGGGACGGGGCAGGCCAGGGCGGGGACGGCAGTCAGGGCGAGGACGGGGGCAAGTTCAGGGCCGGGACGGGGCAGGCCAGGGCGGGGGAGCGGGGCAGGCCAGGCGGGGACGGGCAGGTCAGGGCGGGACGGGGGCAGGTCAGGACAGCCTGCCGGAACCAGGGATCGGAACCCAGGACATTTTAGATTTCAGTCAACCGCGGTCAGGGCGGGTACGGGTCAAGGTCAGGGCAGGTCAGGGCAGGTCCAGGGCAGACGGGCAGGTCAGGGGCAGGGACGGGCAGGTCAGGCAGGACGGGGCAGGCAGGCGGGACGGGCAGGCCAGGGCGGGGACGGGCAGGCAGGGACGGGACGGGCAGGTCAGGGCGGCGGGTACGGGGCAGGTCAGAGGCAAGGACGGGCAGTCACGGGGACGGGCAGGCCAGGCGCGGGGACGGGCAGCGTCAGGCGGGGGCGGGGGAAGGCAGACGGGGGCAGGTCAGGCGGGGCGTGGGACGTGACGTGCAGGTCGGGGCCGGGTTCTGGCGGAGAAGGGCGGTATTTATTCGGGGACTGGATGGCGAGGAGGCTGGATGAAGATGTGGGCAGGCTCGGTTAGGAACGGACTAAGGTCTGGGTCGGGTTCAGGGTCAGGGCCAGTAACGTGTCAAGATCAGTACGGGACAGCAGGTTACGGACCGGTCAGGTACGGACAGGATGCAGTACGGACAGGAATCAGGTACGGGATTCAGGGTCAGGTACGGGCAGGATAGTACGTGTCCAGCGGTCAGGGTACGGGCAGGGTCAGGCTCACAGGAGGAGTCAGACGGGGTGCTAGGATCAGGTTACGGACAGGGTCAGGGTACGACAGCGGTCAGGTACAGTGCAGGCGTCAGGTACGGTGCAGGAAGGGACAAACTGGATCTAAACAGGGTGGAGCGTGGCGACGCCGCCTTGAACCGAGCTCCACCTCTGGCACCGCTGTCCGGCTCGGCCTGCCCGGGATGATGGTCAGTCACCGATCCCCAGCCAAGCTGATCTGCTCGCGGGCCAGAAACTCGGCCGCCGGATCGGAGCTGCTTGTCAAAGTCACATGGTGAGAGCGCTATGGAGGGTACAGCATCAGAGCGCTGTTCAGTGGAGTCGCATGGTGCAGCCGCTATGGAAGTACAGATCAGAGCGCTGTCAGTTGGAGTCCATGGTGGAGCGCTATGGAGGTACAGATCAGAGCGCTGTCAGTTGGAGTCCATGGTGGAGCGCTATGGAGGTACAGATCAGCGCGCTGTCAGTTGGAGCTCCATGGTGGAGCGCTATGGAGGTACAGATCAGAGCGCTGTCAGTTGGAGCTCCATGGTGGAGCGCTATGGAGGTACAGATCAGCGCGCTGTCAGGGAGTCCCATGTGTGGAGCGCAGGAGGTACAGATGCAGCGCGCTGTCCAGTTGGACGTCCATTGGTGGAGCGCTATGGAGGTACAGGATCAGAGCGCTGTCAGTTGGAGTCCATGGTGGAGCGCTATGGAGGTACAGATCAGAGCGCTGTCAGTTTGACAGCGAGTATAAGTGGACAAGGACTAGAATTGTCATTATCTTAAAGTGGCTTAAGCTGTACAAACTCAGCGCACTTTTTGTACCTAGTCTAGCTCTGAAGATGCGATGGCCCAGGGAGGAGGGGCGTTTAGACGCCCCCTCGGGTTTTTCGAAGATAGCGGGAAAATGGCAGCGCGCAGCGCAGCCGTTTTCGCCACAACTGTTCGGGCATCAGTTACACACATAGTGTGAAATTGTCACACACATAGTGTGACATTTTCGATTTCGGTCATCTCAGGTCAGGTCACCAGGGCCCAATCTTACCACAGCCCAATCTTACCAACTGCCGTCATGGGGTAAGCACGGCGGCCATAAATGTTTCGGCAGTCGCCAAAATCTGCGCACTTACCACCGATCACGCTGACATTTCGGTGGCGAGACACTAAGACTGAGCTCTCGGTGCGGAACCTCGGCGTCCTGTTCGACCCTGTTCCTGTGCGTGGTACGCCCATGTAGGCGCACCGCTCACCCGGAAGGCTTGGTGCTGGTGTCGCGTTCTACCTAACTCACATTCTGCCACTATCTCCTCAAGAATTCTCTTTCCACATTGTTCATGGTCCTGATTTATCCCGTCATACCGATGTACTGCATCTTCGCAGCTACAGGTATTCAGTAACTACTCAGGGATAAAAAAAAAACAAAATCACAAGCCAACTCCAAAAAATTATTAAACTACTCTCTGCTCGGGTTCGCATCCGGCAAAATTACAATGTTCATCACATTTTTCAGACACGTGCTTAAAGGCCGCGGCTGCTCAACTTCAAACAACTGGCTCAGTATCAACTATTCCCTCTTCACACAGCATCAAAAAAACAGGAAAAACCATCTTCCACTCTCATGAACTAGTTCAAACATAACAACAGAAGTGCGTCCCGCATACACGACAGAGGATTGCTGTATCTTCCTGGGTTCCGCACCGAGACCGGTCGACGTCAGTTTGCCTACCGAGCGCCTCATCTGTACAACAGCCTGCCATCTGAGATTACGCGTCTTAAGATTACACCGTCAAACGGGCCGTGAAGAAACGTCTCAAGAAAGACGCATAGACATGCCGATGCACCCGCAGACCCGATGTTTAGCTATGATTCCCTTTGCTTTGTATGTGTGATGCATGAATGTTGTTTTACCCGCCCCCTCATAGTGTTCGAACCTGCGAGGCGATTTGTCATTTTGTATTTTCACCTCGACAGGAAAAGCCACCGTATGTATTGTGGATGTCGTTATACGTCTAAATAAAATAAATAAATAAAGTTCACACCCACCCCAGGGCCCAGGTACGTGAACAGGCCTCCGCTTTTATGTGTATCCCCTATCTCCCCATCCGAGACCTGTTCAGTGTTCACACCCACCCCAGGTACGTGAACAGGCCTTCTCCCCACGAACAGCTGACTATTTGCTCCGTTTGGTCCATTCACGGCACATGACGTCACACGCACCGCCCCAAGTACGCATCTACGGCAAATAGTCAGCTGTTTGTGGGGCGATGGGGGGATTGCACAAAAAGGAGGGTTGGTAAGATTGGGTCCAGGCCTGGTCACGTGACCCCACCTCCAAAAATGTTTGCGATCGAACCACAGCAACAGTTTCTGGACCATCGGTTTCGTACTTACAGGATGTCATAAGGGCATAGGTACCTACGATTCGTATACTTCGGATTTGGATTTATATGGGTGACATAAGACAAGGTCAACTTCGCGATCTCCCCATTATAAGTCAATGGAAAAAATGCTTCCTATTCTAAGAATACGCACGATATCAGTCCAATTCCTTCCAGATCATGTTATCATAGGCCATTTTTAAGACTGGTGTTCAATTTTTGTTCAGTGACTCCTACAGGGTCAGCCGAGGTCACCTACATTTTTTGACAACAACTCTCAATACAATCAAGATATATAAGAGAAACCGGCACCAATGTGTGTGTCCCGTCGATACACGTCTCCCGATGTGCAAAACTAACTAAACTGGGATAGCTAAAACGGTAGAGTATTCATGATACTCATGAAATCCTGAAAGTATGAAATTAATTGTTCAAAATCTGTGTCTACATACGACCAAACACGTTTTGTAGGTGAGGTCATTACGTGACCTTGTCTGGTGACCTGACCTGAGATGACCCGAGACCAAGAATTTGACATAATGTGGGTAGTTCATTTTCAAACAGGTATGCAAAAAACGGTGGCGCTACGCACCGCTGTTTTTTTGCTATGGTCGAAAAACAGGAAGGGTGGGCGGATTTCGCCCCCCCCCCTTCCAGGGCCCAATCTTACCAACCCTCCCTTTTGTGTAATCCCCCATCTCCTCATAAACAGCTGACTGCAATGAGCAATCCCACCAAATGCCCAATAGATAAGGATTGAACAGGTATTTAGATACTTGCCACTAGATGCCGCATTACGTATAGCTCATTCATTCCCAATTTCTTGAATTGTGTCTGCTTTAACCCGCGCACTGCAGGGGGTTCGCGCCGAACACGAACTGCAGGGGGG
>VOPJ01004088.1:0-36682 GCA_014673585.1 Semibalanus balanoides
CCCCCCCCCTTTGACTTATTTATAAATACGCCACTGGCTGTTATTTAGAGGATCTACGGGCATATAAGCACATTAAGCAGAATGCAATTTATAATTTATATTCCATTACGAAAAAGGAAAAAAATCCGGGAAAAGTCCGCAGATTGATGAAGACCAAAAGTACTTGCAATCAGCTAGCATGTACCGGTCGTTTAAAACGTTGATCGCTTATCAACTTTAAATTGAAATATCTTTTAGTAAAGATGTTTTATGCAAAATTGTATGAATTTACAGCATATTTTGGTCTCGCCTATCAATTTCAAGCGATAACTCCATTTTGTGTGCAAGAGGTGATCCCTTTAACCCGCGCGTTACCGGGGTATATTCTGTAACGCGAGTTACTGGGGGTGGGGGCTATTTGTAGCCTCATCTGATCTCCGGAACTACTGGACCGATCTTACAAATGATAACGGCATTATATAGCACTGTTGTATTTGTTGAGGGAAACATAATATTGTTAACCTCAGGGTAACCGATGACGTCACAGGTGACGTCAAAGACAGAATGTTTATCCTTGTAATCAAGGTTCGGTGGATGGAAATGTCGCGCAAAAGTGCGGTATTAAAAGCATAATCAGTTGATAAATCTGTATAATTAATGTATCTAACACTATTAATAACCATTATAATCTGTTTTTACTCTGGGTCTGGTCAAGGTCATCTGAGGTCACGAGGAGGTCGAACTGCAGATTACGGTCATTAGGAGTTGCAATACATGTATAAGGGCTCGTTTTTCGACTAGAACGCAAAAAATGAAATAAGAAGATTGTTTTCTTCTTTCTTACAAATAGAAGTAAAAGGCAAAAATCGGGAATGCAATTTGTATGCATGGTTATGAAGTAGAGGTGGTCGAATTTTTGCATTATCCTGCGCCGGGCAGGAGGGGGGTGTTTAGACACCCCCCCTCTCTCAGGTTTTTCCTGGATATAGGAAAAACGGCGGCGCGTAGCAGCGCAAATTTTCTATACCTGTTCATTCATCTTGTATACAGCTTTCGCTATTTTTGACAATAGGTCATGTCAGGTCAGGTCACCAGGCTAGGTCATAAGACCCTACCTCCAAAAAAGTTTGCAGTCCCACCAAAGCCACAGTTTTTGGCGGATCTGTTTTGTACTTCCATGATTTCATAAGGACATGACTACCTAATGTTCTTATATCGCGGATTTTTTATATCGGTGACGTAAGGTCAGGTCAATTTTTTAACTCTCCATTTAAGTCAATGGGGAAATATTCAAATGCTTTCCATTCTAAGGATTTTCTTGATATCAGCCCAATTCCATCTGTATCTTCTTATCTTAGGTCATTATTAAAGACCAAGGTGCAGCCTTTGTTCTGTTATCCCTACAGGGTCAGCCGAGGTCATCCGAGGTCACCAACACCTTTTTGCCAATAACTCTCGATAAAATAAAGACAGAAGAAAGTGACAACGGCACCAATGTGTTTGTCTCGTCGCGACACGTCTCCCAATGTACAACATGACCTTATTAGGTCACCACTTGACCTTGACCTGAGGTCACATTTCTAAATTGACTTAACTTGGTAATCATATGCATGATTCAAAGCGCCTTTACGAGACAAACACGGTGGTGTCACAATTTCTTCCAGATCTCAATTAAGTAAACAGTTATGCTTGAAAGCAGTTTTGGTCAAAAATAGTATCTTTGTCTTTCGATGACCTCTGGAGCCCTAAGTATTGACCTGAGTTCAAATTTGAGGTTATGTGAGTGATTGCAAATTTCAATAGCCATAGTTTGATTTCTTCCATTTTCTCCTAGCTATTATAGATTCCGAGATAATTGGGGGTATCTGGAGCTATATCCTAAATCTGGAAAATCTGGCCTTTTGATGACCTTTGGTGATCCTAATATTGACCTGAGAAAATTGTTTACCGAAACAGTTTCCAAATCCCTTTTGACGAGCTCTCGAACAGTATTTTTGGTTTATGTGTAGGTCCCATAGGAGCCGAGTTAGAAGGGGGTGTCGAAACACACACACACCCGCGGCCCGAGGAAGGTGGCGCCGAGCACCGGCCCGGCGTGGGTTAAAAGGTAGTCATTGTTGTCACTGTACGTCAGTCATTGTTGGGGATATTGACTTCAAACTTGCTACACATATTCATTGCACTCTTCTAGAACATATGTATTCTGTTTTTTTTTTTTTTCTTTTCATTGTAAAAGCAAAACAAAATATCTTTGGATTTCTCAAAATTGTATGTTTTAATACATTTATAAAATCCGAGACTGCAGTTTGATAGCCAAGGATATTATCTGTCATTTGGTGTATAGGTACGAATTAAAGTTATCTTGCAAATTTAATTTTTGACAGCTTTTCCCGCAAAACCTTATTTTTCAACAACAAAAAACGCAGAACATGACGTCACTCTGACGTCATTCCTATTTTACTTTAAATAGCCTTTTATTTTTTATACAGGCAGTATGTGTCAAATTGATGTGCGATAAGGTACTTAAAGTTTGGCGACGCTATCGCTGTTTGTCTTGGAGATATTGCAAAATAACGGGAGGGGAGTATATAATACCGCATGAAGCCGGTGTAAATAAATTGTCGAGACCGAGGTGCTTTCTTGATTTTTGAACGAGGCCGAAGGCCGAGGTAAACATCAAGAAAGCACAGGAGTCTTGACAAATTTATTCCGCGATGGGTATGATTTTTACATATGCCACGTAGTCATTCAATGTGGTTTTCATATTTAAGTCATGATTTTAATGTATAACTAGGTCTTACCAGAGCAAGAAATTATTTATTTTATAGTTGAATTTATTGACTTCGAAAAATTGAAGAAGCTTGGAAGCAAAGTCTACAAAGCTTTCAGAATTCAGACATAATTTTATCACACACACACACACACACACACACACAACACACACAACACACACCACAACACCACACACACAACAACACACACACACACACAACACACACACAACACAACACACACACACACACTGTTTTCACGCGCTCTGTACAACAAATTTGCCCTAGGGTTTTTTTTGTTTTACCAAGTTGTACCACACCTCTCCGGCTAATGTATTTTGATATCCCCGGCATATGGTAATTATAAATACCCCCCCCCCGTAACTCGTGGGTTAAATTACGTTAGTTACGCGAGCTCAAAGAGTACCTGATGGAGCGTGAGAACTAGTCTTATGACTCACTGCACTCGCTTATGAGAGATTGTGTTGCGTTTTGTGCTGTGTGCTCTGTGGTGCGTACATGACGTGTACACGAGTGCGTCGCCCAAGCCCAACTAGTGTAACGTATTTTTTTACTCGAGTCATGTAATAGCCGTTGCATGCAGCGGATATTCCTCACGAAGTGAAATAAACAAATATTATCAGTGCGTTACATTGCGTGAGGTGTGGACCTCTAAAATTGTTATTATCCGTTTAAAAGTTCGCAAAACAATGTTCAAGCGAACAATTTTGCCCAATCATTGTGGATTACCCCAACATGGCGGCCAGCTTTACGTACTAGCGAGCGGACCACTCCATTGGGCTGTCCTATCTAGTCTTTATATCTATGATGCAAACAGACCGACAGACCGACAGACCGACAGACCGACAGACCGACAGACCGACAGACCGACATTGCTCAATTAAAAAAAAAAAAAAAAGTTTTATTATTTGGGCTGATGACGTCATATGAAGTAATTTTTGGGAAAAAAGAAAACCTTCGCGCTGCCATAAATGTGATTAGTGTATGGCTAATGTATGGTCAAAGGTAAAACAAGTCGACTGTAATAAACATTTAGCAAAGAGAGACTACGACATCGGTCACGGCCCCTTCAAATACATTCGGGAGGCTGGCGCATGTTACAGATTGCAAATCAAACTTGAATTTATATTTTTTAGACCAGTGTGGTTTGTTTTTAACTACTGCATACATAATTGCAATGCAAGCAGCCAAAATGGCTTATCTCAACTCAAATTAATGTTAAAGGGGACTGTCCTCACATTTCTTTGAAAGTTTGTACCATGTACGCCGCTTGTGGTCAAAATATGAAGTAATTGCTGCCGAGACACGATTCTGACATTTGTTTCTCAACAACCATTGCTCAATTTCATGAAAAACTAAGTTTTAGTCATTGGGGCTGAATCCAAGGTAACAGATACCGTTGGTAACAACGTTGTGAAAAATCAAGTAGAGTTTTAGCGTTTTTTAACCAACGTTGAGAAACGTCGGTGAATGTTGTGAAGAAAAAGTTGTATAAACGTCGCTGTTAACGTTACAGAAACGTGCTTTCGTTTACGCTGTCACATAACTTTGTTCTAGGGTAACTTGGGAAGAAAGCTTCTCAATGTGGTTCAATTATCTAAATTGAGCGTATTCACCATTTTTACTTAGATCATGATCAACCACGCAAGTCCACGTTTAGCTATGCTGGTCAAAAGTAAACGTTGTAACAACGTTGTTTCATACGTTTTGTGAGCGTCACAAGGTAACGTTTGACAACGTTCCTGGGAGTCTTACAAAATTTCACTATCAACAAGTTGTTGTACGTTGTGTTGCAACCTTGTCATAACGTAGCGACAACGGTCAATTGGTTAAGCTGGGATGACGTCATATGAAGGAATTTGGAAATTAGAGAAAACCTCCACGCTGCAATATGTATGACTATGTGTATGGCTAATGTATAGGCCAAATGTTAAACAAGTCTACTTTTCATCAACATTTTGATAAAGAGAGATGACGACATCGGCTTTCAGGCGACTATTAAATTACATAGGGGCTTATTTTTTTGCAGATGTCAAAACCAAAAAACTCCAATTTACTTTCGATTAGACCCTGTGGGTGGTTTTTAATCTCTACAATACTTACTTTCAATGGAAATCCAACAAGCTTGGCCATCTCAACTCAAATATTATGTTAATGTGAAACATTCCCTTTAAGGTGGCAGTGTCCCTTTAAAGACAGACCCTGCATGGTGGCTGCAATGGATTTTGTTGAAAGCTTGGCTTAAAGCCTAGACGAAGTGATATTTATTCAATTGGTATGGCATTCAACAGGAAGTATTTTAACCCTACGAGCTTCGAGCAATTGGGCTAAGGCCATGCCGTCATTTTACGTGATGAATTATTATAAAGCACACAATTGCCTCTCACCTTGAATAGTATCAGCTGATACAAAATGTCGGCAGCACCACTCTGAGCTGGAACTATTTACCTCACAGTATCATGCCTGCAGTGGAAATGGGTCGCAATCTTTGAACTGCAGAATATATTTTTGCCTTATCAAACATCTAAGAGTAAAATGTTTTGTCTTGTACACAACTGATATACGTTGGCTGGGTATCCTGAGCGTCACACCTTTAATTTTTGACAGCAGAGTATAATTGTTGTTAACCCAGTCACTGAAAATGTTAGAAAGATGGGCTTTATGTGGAAAAAGTTTTTCAAGAAAAACCTCAGTTAAAGGAATGTCAGGCCCTCCCCCGTAGGGCACGGGTTAATTATCACCAGGGGCGTCGCCACCAGGGGGGGGGGCAGCAGGGGACGGCCCTCTTTTTTGCTAAATGTTTCTGTCATCGCTCAAAACGATGCGGACATATTTTTTAGGACGAAATAAATTAGATAACTCTGTGTACCTTTGTATAACATAAAGATCAAAGAATGACATATTCCGGGTGCGTCCTTTATTTTGATGACTTTCGTTTGTTTTGTATTTGGAAGCATTTGGAATGGTGTGTTGAGACAGCAAAATATTAACATAAACATTCAGCGACAGATTCGCGAACCGCTTATAATCATCTACAACTCTACAGACATAAAGAACAGAGCACGTTGACGTAGATCAACATGGTGAACTCTGTTTAACCCTCGCCTGGGTAGGGGGGTCGGTGCAGATGCCACCCTCCTCAGTCTTTCCAAAATATATCACGTAGTTATCAACTGAATGCAATACAAATTTCAGTACCATATTTTTGAACAATTTGACACATACTCTGTAAATTTCAAACTTCCAACTTTCGTGACCCATGACCTATGACGTGTTTCTCAAGGTCATGTCAGGCGCAACTGGCGTCTTGTAGTTACGATCCTTGTTACATGTGCAGTTTCCGAGTGTTTGTTGTTCAGGAGCATTGCCAAGATGTTTTCAGGTGAAAGTTGTGGCTTCTGCTGAGATTCTGACCTCGACTGAGTTTTTTAGGGCAAATGAGGTAACTGACCTCCAATGACCCCAGATGACTTTTTGGGCTTCTGGCCGTTTCTAGGACAGTTTGTGATGCTGAATTCAAATTTGGGATCCATTTTACATAATTGCATGTTCCACTGGGATTACTTACTTCCACAGGTCAACCAAGGTCACTGACGTCACATGACCTGACATGACCTTTGTAATGAAGTTGTCGAATTGTTCTCGGTCCAATCTAGAGTATGTTGTCACTTGCACGCTATATTGTTCCTTTCACACACTCTCTCAGTTTCTCCATACAACCACACACTCGGCGGCAGAGTCACTGACCGCTCTCAGTCGTTGCCAGTTTCAGACTCCCGACATCTGCCGCGCCGCCCGGGGCCGGCCGCACCCGGTGACGTCACACTCACTCAACCAATGACAATGATGAGTGCACGTGAGCATCATCGCATAGCAGTCAATACCAAATAAGGCAAAAAAGGATCACGGCCATGTCATAACTTACTTTGTTACAACACAACGCGAGGTCCTTATGTAGGAATTTCATGCGATTTAAGAAATTTTCTGCGAATCGATATTGGTCACGTGAACTCTGCTAAGACATACAAGTACTAAAATAATGACTCTGTCAAACACTCAAAGAACACACAGAACACACATACACTTTCAAAGAACACACAGAACACACATACACTTTCAAAGAACACACATACACTTTCAAAGAACACACAGAACAAACATACACTTTCAAAGAACACACATACACTTTCATACAGGGTGTTTCATAAAAAATGGCACCCCTAAGTTCCGTGGTTCATATCTGCCACATTTGTGTCTGAAAAGAAAAACCAAGCATACCATTCGAAAGAACGGGCAATTGGCTTTCAGACCATTTTAAACATATCTCGATAGCATTTTTTTCAGTTCAGTTCCGTCCACTTCACGTTATCACTCATAGAGTCTCTCGTTTACACAGTCTCTTTCCACACCGTCTGATCCTTTCATAATCACAGTCCCTTTTTCGCCACGTTCCCGCACACATACCTGTCCACGCAGACTCACACACTTTGTCTGGTTGTAGCGGCGGTAACTAGGATCACACGCCGATGATAGATGGCGTAGGGATAGCCATTCGTAGAAGAGATATGTGGCGCGCGAGTAGCAGGTTGTAGAAGATAGGTGGCGCGCGAGTAGCTGTTCGTAGAAGAGATAGGTGGCGCGCGGGTAGCCGGTTGTAGAAGATATGTGGCGCGCGAATAGCCGGTTGTAGAAGATAGGTGGCGCTGAGCGGCGGCGAGGGACTCGGACCAGCGACGGGGTGGCACAGTCTGCTGACGTGTGACGTGGCGTGGCGTCAGTGACATCGTGTCACGTCAGCCTTCCGGCGTCAAAGCAGCCATGCCCTGGACATGCATGACGGGGAATTACATGTTCGATGAGAAGTTGGGCGACAGTTTCTGCACTTTTTGATTTTGTGGCGAATGATTCAGGCCAACCGGAAAATAAGTCGATAACGTTAATGATATACCTATTCCCTTCATAACTCTCAGGAAAAGGGTCACAGGTATCATTTGATATCATCTCAAACGGGTATTTTGGGATTTGCATTTTCTGCAGCGGTGGGCGCACACGACGTAACTTTCGCATGTTACAAGTGGTACGGTTTTGAAGAAACCCAACTACATCACGATACATCCCTGGCCAGAAATAGCGAGAACGGAGTTTGTCATACGTTTTGTCGATACCTAGTTGACCTCCAAAATATCCCGAATGCACTTTATCTATCAGTGTTTTTTTGCAAAAACTCTTGAATGACCAGTTGTATACCAGTAAAATAACCACATTTAGTGGGCTCAGAAGCCCTATACAGAAGTCCATCGTCCAACACATAAAACTTAGCTACATTGACATGATTTGAATGATTTGGATCTTTTAAAATTTTCACAATATGCTGAATCTCAGCGTCCTCAGACTGAATGATTTGGAAATCGGAATGGTTTTCTAAAAACTCACGGAATTTGTCATTTTTCTCTCCTTCACGGTCCTCACACGTTACATCTGTTTCTTATTGTACTGCAGGGGCAGTATCAGAATCTATCACATTCAAGCTAGGTTTATATACACTATTTACATGATATTGTCCTCCAGCGCCTTCCCTCATCTGGCTCACGTAATCAGTGGGGCCTCGTGACGACTCTGTCGTCTCTCGTCGGCCAAAGCGCGACAATGCATATGCGACTACATTTTGGCTACCACGTATGTAGCTCACATCACCTCCATATTCATTCAATAATATCGCCCATCGCTGAATTCTGGCATTTTTCATCTCGCTTGTGAACAGATGGTTGTAACGGTTTGTGGTTCAGTCATGACAGTAAATTTTGAACACAATAGATATGGAGGGAAATTTTTGTACACTATAAATGATTGCGTATGCTTCTTTCTCAATAATTGGCCATCGTTGTAATGTTTCATTTAACTGATGTGAGAGGTACTGAATAACCCGCTCACCCATCTCTGTTTCTTGAACAAGTGCGGAAACCAATGTATATTTGAGGGTCTGTGTATAATTTTCGTACGGTTTATTTATGTCTGGCAAAAGCTAAAAATAGGAAGCCTCAATCAGAGCGGTACGTATGGCTTGAACGATTGTTGACAGGCTTCAGTCCAATTAAAAACGTCGATTTTACTATTTATATATTATTTTTATCACATTGATTTCGTCTTTTCAGTGACAAGCGCGCTGCTCATGATATAAATGAAACTTAAATGAAAAATGTGACTGAATAAAAGTGGGTTTAAACCGAAACTTTATCATTTGCTTTGTCTTTTTAAATATTGTTCGGCATTATTTGGAAATAATTTTATTTTTGTATACTATTGAATTGCTTCAATTTTCAAGAACAGTGCTAAATCAAATACAATATTAAACATATTGCCTAAGGTCACCAAGTTTCATCACAAGTAGCTCATCACAAACCACTGGGCATATCCAGGGGGAAATAGAGGCAAACAAGTCCTAAAACTGGAAAATTTGGCCTTCGATTGACCTCTGGTTGATCTGATATGGACTCAGCGAATATATTTATATAATATATATATATATATATTATATATATAAATATATATTTTAATGACGATGTTCTCGAACAGTGCTTGTTGGCTTCTTGGTCTACGGTCCATAGGAGACTGATTTAGAAGGGGATGTTCCCCCCCCACCCCCCAGATAGGGCGCAGAAAATCCCGAGGTATACCGCTTCAGTGACCAATAAGCGTGACATAATATCCTTCTAGGAATCTTGCATAAGACTTCCAATATTTGTATCGCCGATACAGCTAACTATAATTCCCGCCGATACAGCTGCCTGCGCATTTGCCCGTTCCAAATCCTCCCATGAACCGTGCACACCTCGCGCCGACGCAGCAGCGCTACGCTGCGTCGGCGGCGCACGGTCCCTCGAGCCGTACGCACCTCTAACCGACCGCGCCGATGGAGGTGACGTAAGCATGACATCACAACCAGCGGGCGGTGCGCCTTCCGTAGCATGGTTGTAAACTTGCTGCCCGGACACGCAGTGATCTTGCCCTACCCGGGCGAGGATTAACCCTAGACTTAGAGAAGATTTGGCGTCTAGATGCCAATAGAGTTCGCCAGCGACAGATTCGAGATCTGGCGGACCCTTTATATTTCCATGGAAATTGGCTTCTAGATATAATTCTAGGCGTATAATAATACGGTGAAATCCATTGCATCCTAAATATGATAGTTTGAAGTCCAGACGCCAATAGAGTTTGTCAGCGACACATTCGAGATTTGGCGTTTTACTAAGATTGCCATGAAATATGTTTTCATATAGAGCATTAGGTGTAGATTAACAACAAGTTATCTGTTTTACCCTACATGTCATATAGTTTGGCTTATAGCCGCCAAAAGAGTTTGCCAGTGACAGATTGACTGGCAAATATGGACTTATTGGCCATAGNACCGGCGGCAGACAGGGGGGATACGAGCAGTCACCGGCGGCAGACATGGGGGATACAAGCAGTCACCGGCGGCAGACAGGGGGATACAAGCTGTCACCGGCGGCAGACAGGGGGATATGAGCAGTCACCGGCGGCACAGACAGGGGGGATACAAGCAGTCACCGGCGGCAGACAGGGGGGATACGAGCTGTCACCGCGGCAGACAGGGGGATACGAGCGTCACCGGCGGCAGACAGGGGGATACGAGCAGTCATGCGGCGGCGACATGGGGGGGGGGAATAAGAGCATTCAGGCGGCGCTCGTGAGCAGATAATGTACCAGCTAAATCTCGAAATAATCTCGAATTACATACAAACAGAATGAGGTCCTTCAGATGAGCTTGGTGACGGTGATGGCTGCTCAACAAGCTCCCTCTCCCTCCTGCCACAAGCAGAACCTTCATCGTGATGGACCCTGCACAGAAAATAGATGTTAGTGCCAGTAGTTTCATTCATAGCAGTGTGATACTAAGATGCATGTAAATAATTAATATGCAGCTCATGCCTACAAATAATTATGAATTTGCATAGCTTGATGTGTATTGCTTTCAGCTTCATTAATAAAATCAGCAGTTTAATTCCATTACAGCTTATTGCAATTGTTCTTCAAAACGCAAAAAAGAAGACAAAAGACTTTCAAGTTTGAAAAGAGCTAAAGGAAATAGTTCACCTCATATTTTTTTTCTCAACCACAATTTTGTTTACATTTTCAATACAACTTCTTTTTCAATAATGTCAAAAATAGCCCAATCATAGTGCGCCGATTTAAGGACAAAAGGATGTAAAATTATTAGTTTTCATCAAACTATATGCGTACTCTCCGCAACGTCAACGTGGCTCAGCAATCAGATTTGAATGTATAAGTCGCGTAAGATACTGTAACGCCTCTGTCTAGTGCATGTGAGGCGCACAATAGGCCTCTGCCAGGCGTGTGAGGCCCACAATCCTTAGACAAAAAGTTAAATAATATTCCGGCTGGAGATGCACTTACAGAGCCCAGAAAAACTTGCAGTTAGGTTTTTCAACACGGGCTACAAAACTGTTTCTCAGTTCAAAACCATTTGAAGTTGAACTATTTCTTTAAATCAAGATAAGACTATTTTACAGTGCAAGCAGCATCAATGCCTAAAACAACATTTATATATCTAGATATTCTTGCTATTTTAGCTTCTACTGACACCTTGTCATGGCAAGCAGAGATGCCAGGGATCTGACCCTCAGCTCATGACTAATTGAAACACAAACAATCTAGCAAAGTATTTATACACAAATGCAAATCACGATTATAAACAGGTAATACAAGTTGAGCAGGATCTGGATTAGGCACCCACACAGAAGGATGACTCGTAGGAATGAGCAGGCAGGGAACAGCTGACGGAAGAAGGCTTCGGCGACGGTTTACACTTTGGATGTTGGGTGGGCACTCATGGGTCTTAAAGGAAGATGTTGGGAAGTGTGTGGAACAAATCCTGGGGTCCTTTACCCCCTCCCGAGCTCGCCTCCGTCGCACAATCTGCACCTTGGTCGGCACCTTCTGAATCGCCAGGCAGGCGGATGGTAGCCAACTGGCCAGGGGGCTTCGTGTTGCCCTTCCCAAGTCCATTGGTACACCAGGTACCGCACAGTATGGCGATAGTACGTAATATGCAATACGATATATATATATACTATTAATGTACAGGTAAAAAAAAAACCTCTCCCTTCTCCTATGATCAGATCAAACTCAAACTACAAGCAATATTCTCAACATAAATCTAAAAGCTCTCGCATGGGAACCGAATTTTGCATTGTTTACACCAGTTTGATCAAAATACTGTATCGTAACATCTGCGCCATCATCGGTCGTTTCAATATAACTACATAAGTTCCTGGTTTAAAACTATAAATAACACTAGTCCGGACTATATATGGTATGAATCTGGTAGATATACTAGAAAATCCTACTAAAGTCCGGTTTACCCGTTGTCTATTACCCTGACTATAACCTACAACACTTGCGCTCAGGGCTTGAATGATAGAGTTTTCACTAGAGAGAACCCTCTGGGAAAACAGAAGTTGTCTGCTAGCAACTAGCATAGGACATGGAAGAAGCATGAGGGCCTTACACAGAGCATGATTCCTTGTCCACACTGGCACCCTTTACAAGTCCTTTTGATCAAGATGGTTAACGCACACACAGTTCACGGATAGGCCTTTTTTTGGTCCCTAAGTATTGTCCCACAGCTCACAGCCATACCTATTCAGACAGAAGGCTTTAAACAGGGCTGATGAGAATATTCCTTGCTGGCATGGCCTACCCTAAGCACAAGTATCATATTAAGAACTATAGGTACAAAAGTCGCTTTTTATCTGCGGATGTCACCTCCGTCACTGAGATTGGATGTCAATATGTGACCTAAATATTTAAACTGATCGACCCAGGCCCGCTTTTGGCCATTCAAAGAGATAACTGGGGGCTGGGAACTAGTCAAATGTGTAGATACATGTGGTCGTTGAGGATTGAATAGCATACAGACAGTCTTTTTTACATTGAATTTGATGTCCCTTGACAAAGCAAATGTTTCGCATTTTTTAACTAGCTCTTCCAGACCTGCCCTAGTGGGTGAAAGCAGCTCAATGTCTTCCGCATAGGCAAGCACACTTACAGAACATTCGTCAATGTGACATCCAAGAGGTGACAACCGCAGGCTACAGAGGAGATCATCAATATACACATTGAACAGTAGGGGCGAGAGGGTGCCACCTTGACGCACACCATTTTCAACAGAGAATGAATCGGAGGCACTGTTTGCCCACTTCACTCCCATCTTTTGGTTCCTGTATCCAGCTCAGTAGAAGTTTTCAGGTTTAGGATGAAGGAACTCCTCTAATCAGAACAGTACTTGAAAGAGTTGAATGACAGACTCTATCAAATGCTTTGCTCGCATCGAGAAAGCAGGCATATATGGACTGCCCAACGTAGTATAGTGGTTAATTGTTTCTTTAAGTACATAAGTAGCAAGAGTGGTGGAATGTCCTGTCTTAAATCCAAATTGAGCATCATTTGTGAATAAGAAAGGCTCCAGTCTCTCAATGAGAATGAGTTCAAGAACTTTTGACATTGTTGTAGAAAGTGCTATTGCCCTGTAGTTGACTTTCATCCAGCAACCATTTTGTCCCTTGATCAGAGGAACTAACAATGTGAATAGGACTAGGCCATTCTAGGAAGATTTGAGTGGCTTCATCATGGTATTGAATTAGGATTGAAGAATGATGGAAAAGCATGGTCAGGTTGCAAATGTAGCAGGTGGTCCGTAGACATATGGTCCCACCCTGCAGACTTCCCACTTTTTAGCTTTGCCACTTTATTCCACTTATGAAATAGCGCGCTCTTATCGGTGACAAGTTGTGTTGTGTGTTATTTTTCGAAACACAGACTTTATCTTAACTTGTAAGGGGACAGTTTGATGTAGGGAAGTGTAGGGAGCAGATTAATACATACACACATGTCATACGATCTGCAAAAAGGATTTCTTAGATATTAGTCGTTTTCACGATGGATTATTTTGCGCGAAATGTTTTAAAACATTCTTAAAGTGTTTTCAAAATGTGTTTAGTAGTAGGTCGTTTTCACGATAGACTAAATTGCGAGCAATGTTTTAACACTCTCCCTACGGTCCCGTAGGGCGAGGGTTAAAACATTTGTTTTTAAATTAGTCCATCGTGAAACGGCTACTACTAAAATATTTTAAAATATTTTAAAATATTTAAAAACATTTCGCGCAAAATAATCCATCTTGAAAACGGGCTGTGAGGGGTGGAGGGGTGGATGTTTTTGTCAGCCGGCCGGCTGTTTGATCTTGGGGCGGCGGCGTAGTGTGCTTGCCATTTCCGGGCTTATCCTGACTTTTTGTCAGGATAGGCTCGAATTGCGATGATATTTAATTTATCCTGACATTTTTGTCAGTTATAAATTAAATGATGTTATTTCAATGGGATTAGGTCCAGATCCCGTAATTATCCTGACTTTTTGGAGCATGTCAGGATAAACCTCTTTCTATTCCTGACTTACCCAATTAAACGGTTTGGCAAATTCTCATTTCGTGTATCACCGCAATTAAACGATTTGAAGTATTCCCTTTTGTAAAGTGCTACCTGCTAGATATGGTAGCAAAGTTTTTAATTCAAGCAAGACAAAATATCGCTAAGTGAGCGCCAGTTTCGCCTACTACGGAATACAACGCAATATTACGCAATGTTAATACGTTTTGAAGCCGTGGAAGGTTACTACGTGTGTGACGTCACTGGGTGTCTCTCCGCTAGTGAGACGCGGGCGGAGAAACACCCATGACGTCCACACAGCGGTTGTGCAGGAATGTAAACAAATCGCCGGATGACGGTCCTTCTATTAGGCCTTGGTGGAAACAGTGCGAAGCGTGTTGAGGGGCATGGATTGAGAAATTACCCCTTGATGGCCACTCTCTGTCGGGCTGCCTTTAGTAGAGACCATGGCGGCCACCTAGCGGGTTCGAAGCGTGCGAAGATTCGACATACAGGAGAGCTCCCGCCAACCACATCAAAGCCGATAACACGTCCCCCTTCGTTAATCTTTCGATCAATAACCGCAGCGCGTGCGCAAGGCGGCATTAGCTCTTCATTAAGACAAATCAGAAGCAACAGAAATATTCGAATAAGGGTCACAGTCAGGTCACAGCCAGGTGAAGGGTTAAAAAACAATATATTTTAGCTGATGACTCATATTGTTCCTATCCAAAAGCCATAGATTGAAACCTTTTCACACAAATTGCTCTTTCCAAGGTATGATCAAAACAAAAATCACCTCTAAGGTATGGTGTATGAACAAATAGGATATTCAGCGTTGTGGATCCATATTGAATGACATTACACATTTCTATATATATTAAATAACCAATGAATTGTACAGCAACGGCACGGCCCCACCATAATGATTCCCTTACCTTCCAAGGATTATATATACCCAATATTATATGCTGTCATAAAAAACATAACTGACTTGCAGAGGGAAAAAGCATCTGAAGCACTTCCCGTCGTTTCGGACGCTATTGTAACATAAAAAAACAAACGCCGGTCTCCCTGGTTAATGTCGTTTGGCCGGTCACATTTGTCGCTGAGTGGCCAATCCAGGGTATTTCTCATCCATGGTTGAGGGTAGCGGTGGTTGGGGGTGATACTGCGCTTGCTGGAGGATTGAGAGGACCTGCAGATATGGTAAGACATTATTTTAATTTGAAAACAAGTGTGAAAAGGTAAAAAATAATGCTTCAACATCGCTTCAGATTGTGACTGAGGTATCGATGGTCTGTTAAAAGGATCACCTGCGCTGAATCCTTCCGAATTGAAAGTGGCGCAATAGTTGTGGTTTACAAATTGTTATCATCACTGTGACTTAACCAGAATATCCAACTGTATTGTTTAAGTTGTTTCAGGTTTATTTATTTCTGCATTTGGTTTGGTGTGTTTTTTATTTTAAGTCATTGACTTAGGTATTTTACTAGTACGATAATAATCCTTACTCTTAACCCGCGCCCCACTGGGCCTCTGCATTTCCTTCGCCCGACTAGGGGGGGTGTTTGAACACCCCCCTCTAACTCGGCTCCAATGGCACGTAGACCAAAACAAAAGACACTATTCGAACCGTTATCAAACATCATTTCGAAACTATTTTTTACACTTTTTTCGCTCACGTCAAAACTCAGGTCACCAGAGGTCATCGAAGGTCAAATTTTCAAGTTTTAGGACATTGTTCGCAGAAACCGCACAAATATCCGGAAACTATGCTATCTAGAAAAGAAAACGTTTCAAAAGACAATCGGCTAGCCAATTTGACTCATTTCCAATCGCAACTCGCAGATCCTAGGTTCTCTTTAAATTTTATCTCAGTGAATATCCACCTCAACGTTTAGGCTTAGACGTCCTATCTCATATAGTCACAAACACGTAGATTGTGTGAATTAAAAGTGAAGCTTCATCGTCTGAATATATTATTATATACAATATGAACTAAGAGAAAGATAACACACCGCCATACTATGTTTACGGCCAATCTCGATCGCTTTGTCTCGTCAAGGTTCACTTTGAGATATTATTGATGCTCACCATGGATTCTTGTAATTTTCATCATCCATGTTAGGTCAACTTTAAAAATTATGAAGGATCCTGACGAGGTCGAGGTATGGTGACCTCCAAGTAGGTCATGTTGCATATGCAGCTAGATGCTGTCTTGACGAGACAAACACACTGGTGTAGCGTCTGTGTTGCAAGATTTTCTCTATATATATATTCTTAACATTATGCCAGGAAGTTATTGACCGCGCAAATGTGTTGTGACCTCGCAGGGAATGACGCCTCAGATGAACTCCTGTCCGTATAAGTTCTCCTCGAAGGACAAAACTGCACTTGATCTTGATCAGAATATAACTATATTTATCATATGATTAACCATCATTCCAGAAGGAAAAGGACTGATATCGAGTCCGACAATGAGCATTTGATTATTTATCCATTGACTTATATGGGGAGATCGCAAATAATTTATTACCCGACCTAGAGGTCACCGAATACAAAAAATACCCCAAGATTAACATTAATGTAGATACTAATGACTTAATGCATCTAAAAGTTTGATATCGATCACCTTAGACTGTAGTGCATGGCACGAACCGCAAACGTTTTTTGTAGGTAGGGTCATCTTGGACCTGACCTGGTGACCTGACCTGACCTGACAGAAACTTGAATTTTCGCAAAAATGTCCCGGAAAGAATCAGTAAATAGTTATGTTTCAATTTTTGGCGGCGCTACGCGCCGCCGTTTTTTCTTTATCTTGATAAAACATGAGGGGGGGTGTTCAAACACCCCCCAGTGGGGCGCGGGTTAATGCAACCTAATACAAAACATTCCATGGCGCTTGTTTTGTAGACCATTCCAACACTAAGGCCTTTATACCATAACAATTAACAAGTCATTATTATGATGCACTTGGTTAACATAGGGGAGGGAGGAGCAATGCCTACTCCATAAGCATTTCCTCACATAGGTATCTTAGCGCATCCATGCTGCTGGATGATAGTTTTGACAGTATTTAATGGCCATGAAATCAGTTTTAGATATGGCATGCAGGTAGATTGCTTCAATTAATGTGACTTTTGTTTAGATTGTGCTGAAAAAATATGGAATTTTCAGTGTCAAAAATGGCAGGTATTGCTGGACATGTTTGCAAGGAACTATGTTTACCTCTGAATGACAGTGTGTACATTTTTTCTCTTAAAATGTGTTAATGCACCACGTATGGTCTCACTCCTTTTCACAGCCTTTAGGGCGCATCTCATTGATTCTGCGGACTGCTTGGCACTGTCAGTTGTTCCAAATATAGTTGCGAGGCATCTGAAACGGAAAGAACAGGAAAAGGAAGCTTGTGTTAGGATTATAATATTTGTAAGTAATACTTGAACAGGAACACAGAATAATGAAACTGAAATTAATCTTTGTTTGGTCAACAGTGATAAAGGAAATGCCAGGAACACGTCACAATGTCCGGCATTACCCCCAAAGTAAGGATGCCATAGAGCGCACAAGGTTTTTCGGCCACGCAATGGCGCAACAATTGTTTTATTTTTAATAATCTTCGATTAAAGAGTCTTGAAATGGAAAAAAATTATCAGAAAAATGGTTGATGACTGGTACTGTGGCCCCAGCAATGATGACAACACCATAATACTTTAGAAGCAACCCCAGAAAATGTAACTTTTGGCTGCATGAAGCAAATTAAGCAGATCTTTGCACAAGGCGACTGTCACCCGCTGACCACGGCGTCCAAAAATGATTTAATCAATGTCAGCTAATTAGTAACAGGCAAAGTATTGTTTGTATGGTGGTGTGCGGCATTACCCACTGTCTGATGTTGCACTGTCCTCCTCAGGGTTGGCAAGTTTAAACCAGTACTTGGCCTAAACTGGTTTAAACCATTGACTTAAATCAATTTAAGCCACCTGGTTGTATTAAGCAGCTTTATTCTATATTTGTATAATAAACAACACTTGTGTTAGCTTGCTGTAAAACAAATACCATTTTTATATTGATCAAATTGGTTTGGTAGTCAATAGTTACATTCAATGATCAATCTTCCTTTAAAGTTAAAATCAAGTTCAAAATATTACTCGCTTTATAACAGACAATAATTAATCTGGAAAGAAACAATCTTTATCAATAGTAATCCATTTTAGAAAAAAATTGGGCTAGTTTTTAGATGCTGCAACTACAAACTAATTCCTCAGCTTCTTTGCCAACTGTTATGCTATCGTCTGCCATCACAGCACAAGTTAATATTCACTTCCCTTCTTTTGATGATAAACAAAACACTAACGTCCTGTTTCGTTAGCTGCTACTAACAAATGAGTAAGACCTTTAGGTCTGTTCAGACGATGTCTCGAAAACTTTCTGATTGAAGCAATAACTTAAATTGCTATTAGATAGCTCTTAAAAACAGTTTCCGTGGCGCCCGACCAAATCTGGGCAAAAAAGCGCCCCCGTGACCTGAGGGGCCCCTCTGTGCTGGCTAGGGAAAATTTTGCATGTTTAGAGCCCTTCCCACTCGCCTAGGGGCCCTTTCGGTCTAGCCAGGGACCCCTCCGACCTGTCCAGAGGTAAAATGCTTTTGTCAATTTTTGCAGAATTGCCTTTTCGTCCCCAGAGCAAATTTGAAAAGATATTGTCTGGCGCCCACTTTATGTATCATGATCACACTTCTTACCAGCCCTGCAGTCCCTAATACCAGTTTCAATTCAGATGATGATGAATTGACTGCTGTCTATTTCAGTGGTGCTCCCACCTCCGGGGTCAGGGACGCGGCTGCGCAGTTGGCAGCTTTTCGCGGCACCGCACAGGGGCGTCCTACAGCCGGTGCTCTGGGGTCCCTTCAGCCACTTCTCGGCACTCCGCAGAAACCCTTCGCAAGGTAAGTATTTTTTCCCCACAATTCACCTGCATGATACGTTGCCTGTCAAATGTGTATGCCAATCAGTCGTAATTTTGCTGGCTTGGAAGCACTCCATGAAATTCACCTCCCAATTAGGGTTGGTACAAACAGTTTCGGTGGCACCCGACCAAATCTGGCAACAAAAGTGGCCCCGTGACCCCGTGACCTAAGGGGCCCCTCTGTGCCTAACTAGGGGAAAAAATTGCATGTTTTGGGCCCTTCTCACTTGCCCAGGTGCCCTTTCGGTCTAGCCAGGGACCCTTACAACCTGTCCAGGGGTCCTTCCGATCTGGCCGGAGGTAAAAAGCTTTTGTGCCAAAAGCTTTTTTGTCAAAAGTTAAAAGTTGTTGTGCACAACAGCCTTTTTGACCCCGGAGCAATCTTGATTTTTTTTTTCTGGCGCCGTTTTATGCATCATCTTCTTACCAGCTCCGCTCCCAATGACCTCTGTCAATTCAGTTGATGATGAATTGCCTGCTGTCTGTTTCAGTGGTGCTCCCACCTCCGGGGGTCAGCCAGGAGGACGCGGCTGCGCACGCTTAGATCAGCTTCTCGGCCGCACGCACCAGGGGCGGTGCCTCAACACGCTGGTGCTCTTTCTCCCTGGGGTCCCTTCAGCCACTTCTCGGCACTTCGCAGGAATCCTTCGCAAGGTAAGTATTTGCTTCCCACAATTATCCTGTGTGATACATTGCCTGTCAAATTTATATGGCAACCAGTCGTAATTTTGATGGCTTGGAAGCATTCCATGACACTCACCTACCAATCAGGGTTGGTAAAACAGTTTCGGTGTTGCCCGACCAAATCTGGCCGGAAAAGGTGACCCTGTGACCTGAGGGGCCCTCTGTGCTGGCTAGGGAAAAATTCGACATGTTTATTGCCCTTCTCGCTTGCTCAGGGTCCCTTTCGGTCTATCCAGGAACCCTTACAACCCTTCCAGGGGTCCTTCCGACCTGGCCAGAAGTAAAATGCTTTTGTGCCAAAAGCTTTATGTTAAAAGTAAAAAGTGTTTTGTGCGCATTGCCTTTTTGTCTCCGGAGCAAACTTGAAAGAGTATTTTCTGACGCCCGCTTCATGTATCATAATCGCATTTTGTACCATCCCTGGATCACCCAGGCACCCAGGCACGCAGTCAGGATTAAGTCCAGGGGGAGGGGCGGTGTTTAAAAAGGGCCCTTCCCGAGCGTTGAAAGGTTTCCCCAAACAAAAATGGATATGAAAAACAGTAGGGATTTCGGCCACTTATTTTGTGATGCACCGATTTTGGTCTCAACCATTGATGATCTGGACTGGACCAGGACCCTCAGGACAATCAGAGAGGCCGCATGAACCAGCACGTAGCCAGGAATTCGTCCGGAGGGGGGGGGCGGGCACCCTCAAAGGGTCTCTACCAAGGCACGTAGTATAGATTTTGCCTAAGGGGTGGGGGGAGGCCCGCCTCGGTGGGGCGCGCCCTCCCGCACCGTCTGTCAAAAGGCCAGTAAAACGGATAAAAAGGTCTGCTGCCGTTATATCGTACTGGTGAGGGGCCGCATTTGGAACACTTGTTTGTTTGGCATGTTCAATGTTCAATAGGCCTTATGACCCACTCCGGGGCTCTTTGAACTTGCCTCAGGGGCCCTCGTGGTCTGACTAAGAAGTCCGTTACCATGACCTGANGCGTCTCGCTGCGGTTATTGGTTCGGGAGATAACGAGGGGCGTTTTTCGCCCCCCCCCCCCCCAGCCAATGGCGTTCAGCTGAGACCCCAGCCAATGCCGGGTTAACCAGAATATCCAACCGTTTTGTTTAAGTTTTTATTTATCTTTTGCATTTGGTTTGGTGTTTTTATTTTAAGTCATTGATTTTTATTTTTATTTTTATTTTGGTCTCAACCTTTGATGATCTGGACCCTCAGGTTATAGACTATGAACTATGATTATGGACTATGGACCTATGATTATGGACCAGGACCCTCAGGACACTCAGAGAGGCCCATGAACCAGGCACGTAGCCAGGATTTCGTCCGGGAGGGGGCGTCTCAAAAAGGTCTCTATCAGGCACGTAGCTAGGATTTTGCCCAGGGGGGAGGCGCCTTGAGTGGGGCCCATTCCCGACCATTGAAAAGGCCAGTAGAACGGATAAAAGGTCTGCTCCCTCCTTACTGGTGAGGGGCCCATTTGTTTGTTTGGCATGTTCAATGTTCATAGGCCCTTATGACCTACCCAGGGACCCTTTGAACTTCTCAGTGATCCTCTGATCTGACTAAGGGTCTTCCAGCCTGCTCAGGGGCCCTTTCGACCTTGTAAGGATCTGCGCTGGCTGCTTTTTTGACCTACCGATATGCTCAGGGCCCTTCGACCTACTCAGGGCCCCTCCGACCTGCCAGGGGACCTCTGCCTGCCTGTGCCTAGGGCCCCCTACGACCTGTTCCAGGGGCCTCTGTGCTGGCTCGGGGCCCATTCGACGTGTTCCAGGGCCCTTTGACCCACTCAGGAGCCCTTTCTACCTCTCCAGGGGCCCTACAATATTCCCAGGGGCCCTCCGATATCCCCAGAGGCCCCTCCGACCTGCCCAGTGACCCCTCCAACCTTTCTAGGAGCCCCTACGACCTTCCAAGGGGCCCTCTGTGTTGACTAGGGACCTATTTGACGTGTTTAGGGAGCATCTTACCCGCTCGGGGGCCCTTTCGACTTCCCCAGAGGCTCCTCTTACTTTCTCAGGGGTCCCCTCCTGACCTGCACCAGGGGCCCCTTCTGACCTGCCTAGGGCCCCCTACGACCTGTCCAGGAGCCCTCTGTGCTGGCTATGGGCCCATTCGACGTGTTCAGGGGGCCCTCTGAGCCGCTCAGGGCCCTTTCGGTGTCCAGTGGTCCTCTGACATGCAAAGGGCTCTTGTGAACGTCCAAGGGACCCTTGGGTCTTTAAGAGAGGCCCTGGTTGGCCCTAACCAAACTCTGAATGCTCTAAACTCTTAAGGCACCACGATCACTCGTCGGCCTTTTCGGCGCGCTACCGCGCGCCGAAAGGGTTCCGCCGGGGCTCCAGGGAAGGGGGGGGGGGTTGGCGGCGGCAGCCGCCGCCCCTTTGACTACGTGCCTGGTGACACCAATGTGTTTTTCTTGTCAGCCGCGTTGCCCCATATGTAACATGACCTACCCGGTTCACCAAATGACCTTGACCTGAGTTCAAATTATGAAGTTGACTTACCAGGTCACTATTCATATGTTTCCAAGAGCTTCGATAATACAAACATAATAGTGTGTACAGTCAGACTATTATGTATCTTCCCTTTGTTGTTTCTAAAACTCATCTAATTTCACTTATGTGTACATAACAAAATAGTTCACTTTTTTTCCAAACACGATTTGATTATATTTTGAAATACAACTTCTTTTCATATTGTCAAAAATAGCCATACATCGCGCCGATTCAGGACAGAAGGAAGGACATCATTGATTTTATCAAAATTATATGCGTACTATGCAACGTCAAACGAAAGAATCAAATGGTTCAGCCAATCAGATTCGAGAGTAGTCGCGTAAGATTACTGTATAGCCTCCCGATGGTCCACATTCTTGACATTTTTTGTTTTATGGCCCACATTTCTTCGACAAAAAAGGTGATATATTCGGCTGGAGAGCCCTTTCATGTCCAAAACTTCTGAGCTAGAGGTTTTTCAACACGGGCTACAAACTGCTATCTCAGTTCAAAACCCATGTGACAGGTGACATATTTCATTTAAGACTGATTTAAAGTAACATGTTGTACTATCTAGGTAGTACAAACATGTTCCCTTGTCATATCAGTCCTTCATGTCGCAGAGGTGAGAGTGAGATGAATGAAGTTTTAGAAACTAAAAAGCGAAGATACATAAAAACGGCTGCATTAATGGTGTGTACATGATAGTAAATGATGGTGATGGTGTTGTAAAAGTGAAGGCCGGTTCTGGGGCAGGACAGAAGAAGTGGTCGGTCCCCCGGGCAAGACAGCAGGAGTGGGAGCGATCCTAGGGAGGGCAGCAGGAGAAGAGGCAATCCGGGGATAGCGCAGCAGGAGTGGAGTGGTACTAGGGGCAAGGCAGCAGGAGCGGAGCGGTCCCAGGTACAGGGTAGTGGGAGTTGAGTGGTCCCGGGGTAGGGCAGCAGGAGTAGAGCAGTCTGGGGGAGAGCAGGAGTGGAGTGGTCTCGGTGGCAGGGCAGTAGGAGTGAAGCGGTACCGGGGACAAATCAGTAGGAGTGTAGCGGTCACGGAAACAGCATGAGTGAAATGGTCCCGGAGACTGGGTAGCAGGAGCGGAGTTGTCCTAGGGGCAAGGCAGCAGGAGCGGAGCGGTTCCAGACACAGGGCAATAGGAGTCGAGTGGTCCCGCGCCGGCTCGTCTGTGTCCCTCCTGTGAGCTGTTCTGTGNAGGGGCCCCTCCGACCTGGCCAGGGGACCCTCTGACCTGCCCAGGGCCCCTACGACCTGTCCAGGGGCCCTCTGTGCTGGCTAGGGGCCCATTCAACGTGTTCAGGGGCCCTTCGACCTACTCAGGGGCCCCTCCTACCTGCCCAGGGACCCCTCCGACCTGTCTAGGAGCCCCTACAACCTTCCAAGGGGCCCTCTGTGTTGACTAGGGACCTATTTGACGTGTTAAGGGAGCCTCTTACCCGCTCGGGGGCCTTTTTGACTTCCCCAGAGTACAGAAGCCCTTCTGACCTGCCCAGGGGTCCTACGACCTTTCGAGTGGCCCTCTGTGCTAGACTGCCTTGGGGCCATTCGATGTGTTCAGGGGCCCTCTGAGCCGCTCAGGGGCCCTTTCGGCTTGTCCAGGGGGTCCTCTGACATGCAAAGGGCTCATGTGAACGTCCAAGGGCCCTTGGGTCTTTAAGAGAGGGCCCTGGTGGCCCTAAAACAAACTCTGGAGTGCTCTAAACTCTTTAAGGACCACGATCCTCGTCGGCCCTTTCGGCGGGCGCGAGCGCGCCGAAAGGGTCGCCGGGCCTCCAGGGGGAGGAAGGTGGGGGGGGGGGGGGGTTGGCCGCATCCGCACCCTTGACTACGTGCCTGGTGACACCAATGTGTTTTTCTTGTCAGCCGCGTTGCCCCATATGCAAGATGACCTACCCGGTTCACCATATGACCTTGACCTGAGTTCAAATTTTGAAGTTGACTTACCAGGTCCCCATTCATATGTTTCCAAGAGCTTCGATAATGCAAACATGATAGTTTGTACAGTCCGACTATTATGTATCTTCCCTTTGTTGTTTCTTAAACCCATCTAATTTCACTTATGTGTACATTACAGGAAATAGATCACATTGGAATTTTTCAAACACGATTTGATTATATTTTGAAATACAACTTCTTTTAATATTGTCATAAAAGCCACAAATCGCGCCGATTCAGGACAGAAGGTCGTACATCATTTATTTTATCAAAACTATATGCGTACTCTGCAACGTCAAACGAAAGAATCAAATGGCTCAGCCAATCAGATTTGAAGAGTAGTCGCGTAAGATTAAGTATATGCCTCCCGATGGCCCACATTCTTGACATTGTTTGTTTATGGCCCACATTCCTTCGACAAAAAGTGAAATATATTCGTCTGGAGAGCCTTTTCAGTCCAAAAAACTTGAAGCCAGGTGTTTTTCAACACGGGCTACAAAACTGCTATCTCAGTTCAAAACCCATGTTGAAGGTGAACTATTTTCGTTAAGGACTGATTTAAAGTAACATGTTGTAACATGCTGTCCTGTTCTAGGTAGGTACCACATGTTCCTTTGTATCAGTCCTTCATGTACGCAGAAGTGAAGTGAGATGAGTTTTAGAAACTAAAAAGGCGAAGATAAATACATAATACACCGGCTGTACTTAATGGTGTGTACATAATAGTAACATGATGGTGATGGTGTGTAAGCAAGTGTAGCGGTTCTGGGGCCAGGGCAGAAGAAGTGGATCGGTCCCGGAGGCAAGGCAGCAGGAGTGGAGCGATGCTAGGGCAGGGCAGCAGGAGAAGAGCAATCCCACACTGTACAAAATTAGCACCCTAATGGTTCTATTTCAAATGTCAAATCCCAGCACCACAAGGCTGCTCATTTCAAGGTGATTATATGGTGCTAGATAATTATCACTCATTGTTTTCTAGCACCTGCTTAAACCTAGCATCGTTTCAGAATGCTGAAATTTAGCAATGCTACTTAATTCAAGCAGTCCTACTGTGCTTCAATATTAGCACCGTAAGCCTGCCTGTCAAAACGGAGCGCCTGCATGGTGCTAAATTTCTAGCACCATTGCCTAAGCATCTAGTTTAGCACCAGTTTAGCCTCTATCTTAGCTCATTGTAGGAAAGTTTATCACGTTTTTTGAGACATTTAGCGCACCTTTTGAGGGAAATTAGCCCAGTATTTTATGAGGAAATTCACAATGGGACAAAGCACAATATCAACACACAGCAAAACGAATTGGTCCATACGAAAAAAATCCAAAAAAGTATGAGGGAAATTAGCAAGCACATAATCCTATAAAAGAGGGAAATCTTATATTAATATATCGAAAAAACGAATGAGAATATGCACATTTCACAACGTTTTTACTCCTGTCATCAATAATATTAAGAACCTCAACTGCAATCAAAATCAAAAATGGACGCGTCCAATGACTGATTCGAAATGCTGTACTGATCCCGATGTCCGAGTGACAATGCGTTCGTTGAGGCTTTTGCCATTTGGCATATCTTCAGTTAAAAACAACTTATTATTGACAATATGATGTATTATTAAAAAATCCACCAGATTTGCAACAAACATATAAGGTAGCTGAAAGCTGAGCTATACAAAGTGTACCTTATAATGTAATCGACAGCATCTTGCTTTTCCTCGCGTACATACCTACCACGAATCGCTTCCTCTGACGCGTCTCAATCGTTTCTTCTCTACGGTAGAGATGTCCACAAACCAGAGTTTGTTGCTTTGATATGTTTGCAACACATCAGAATCACTTCATGAATTAAATTCCAAACGCTTCCAATTTTATGTCTGCATCACTCACGACCACCATGCACCATGCACATTTCCTAAAACACTCCATTACACCAGCGAACGCGAACACCGCCACGACTACGCGATAACTGATCAAAAATGGCTGTCTCACCAGTGCGTCTACGCGCATGCGCCCGGCAATTAGCTCCCTTATGCTGCTACAGTTTCCTGCTAAATCGTAAAATGTATAATATTCAGCACCCATCAAGCTGTTAATAGACCTCAAGCATCCTTGTGATGCTAAAATGTCCCGCCATAATCGAACATGCAACAATCGTACTGCCCTCAAGCACCATTGTAGCATATTAGGTCTACGTTCTAGCACCTGCATAGCTGCTCGATGATTAACACTATAAGCACATGGTTTAAATTTAAGCATTGTAACAGCACATAACGTGTAAGTTCTAGTACTGTAAGCGCTTGCCGGATAATTTGCATGCAAACCACAGTTTTGCAAGCATTTTGCTGCATTGTTGCTGGAAGGAGCACCCATTAAGCACACAAAAATCAACGCAAGGGAGCTATTTGTTTACAGTGGCGGGATAGCGCAGCAGGATGGAAGTGGTACTAGGGCAAGGAAGCAGGAGTGGGAGCGATCCTAGGGCAGGGCAGCAGGAGAAAGAGCAATGCCCGGGGATAGCGCAGCAGGGTGGAGTGGTACTAGGGGCAAGGCAAGCGGAGCCCGAGCGGTCCCAGGTTCAGGTAGTGGGGGAGTTGATTGGTCCCGGGGTAGGGCAGCAGGAGTAGAGCAGTGCTCGGGGCAACAGGAGATGGAGTGGTCTAGGTGGCAGGGCAGTAGGAGTGAAGCGGTCCCGGGGACAAATCAGCAGGAGTGTAGCGGTCACGGAAACAGCATGAGTGGAGTGTTCCGGGGACAGGGCAGCAGGAGTGAAATGGTCCCGGAGACTGGGTAGCAGGAGTGTAGTTGTCCTAGGGGAAAGGCAGCAGGAGCGCAGTTATCCTAGGGGCAAGGCAGCAGGAGCGGAGCGGTTCCAGACACAGGGCAATAGGAGTCGAGTGGTCCCGCGCCGGCTCTGTCTGTGTCCCCTCCTGTGTGCTGTGTGCGTGTCTCCACCGATTCTGTCTGTGTCCCCTCCTGTGAGCTGTTTGTGTGTGTCCTCCGCCGGCCTCTGTATGTGTCCTCCTTCCTGTAAGCTTGTGAACGTGTCTCCGCCGACTCTGTCTATGTCCCCTCCTGTGAGCTGTGTGCGTGCCTCCGCCGGCTCTGTCTGTGTCCTCTCCTGTGAGCTGTGTGTGTGTCTCCACCGGCTCTGTCTGTGTCCCCTCCTGTGTGCTGTGTGTACGTGTGTCCGCCTGGCTCTGTCTGTTGTCCCCTCCTGTGAGCTGTGTGTGTGTCTCCGCCGACTTTGTCTGTGTGGTACTGTGTGCGTGTCTCCGCCGGCTCTGTTTGTGTCCCCTCCTGTGAGCTGATTGTGTGTCTCTACCGTCTCTGTCTGTGTCCCCTCCTGTGAGCCGTGTGCGTGTCTCCGCCGGCTCTGTCTGTGTCCTCTCCTTTGAGCTGTGTGCGTGTCTCCGACCGCTCTGTCTGTGTCCCCTCCTTTGAGCTGTGTGTGTGTTTCTGCCGACCCTGTCTGTGTCCCCTTCTGTGAGCGTGTCTCCGCCGGCCCTGTCTGTGTCCCCTCCTGTGACCTGTGTGTGTGTCTCTGCCGGCCCTGTCTGTGTCTCCTCCTGTGACATGCTGTGTGTGTGTCTCCTGCCTGGCTCTGTCTGTGCCCTCCTCCTGTGTGCTGTGTTCCTGTGATCTGTGTGTATGTCTGTGTCCCCTCCTGTGAGCTGTGTGTGTGTCTCTGCCGGTCCTGTCTGTGTCGTGTCCCATCCTGTGAGCTGTGTGCGTGTCTCCACCGGCTCTGTCTGTGATCCTGTGATCTGTGTGTGTGTGTCTCCGCCGGCTCTGTCTGTGTCCCCTCCTGTGTGCTGTGTGCGGCTCTGTCTGTGTCCCCTTCTGTGAGCTGTGTGCGTGTCTTTGCCGACCCTGTCTGTGTCCCCTTCTGTGAGCTGTGTGTGTGTGTGTGTGTGTGTGTGTGTGTGTGTGTCTCAACCGACTCTGTCTGTGTCCCCTCCTGTGAGCTGTGTGCGTGTCTCCGCTGCCTCTGTCTGTGTCCCCTCCTGTGAGCTGTGTGCGTGTCTCCGCCGGCTATGTCTGTGTCCCCTTCGTGAGCTGTGTGCGTGTCTCTGCCGGACCCTGTCTTATTCGTGGTCCCCTTCCTGTTGAAGCTGTGTACGGTCTTGCCGATCCCGGAGGATAGGGCAGCAGGAGTTGGAAGCAGTCTCGGGACAGCAGAGTGGGAGTAGGGCCCGGCGTGTCTGATCGGGGAGTCCCGTGTCGGGTCGTGCGGTAGCAGGAGTGAAGCCAGTCCCGGGGGCACGCAGGAGCGGAGCAGTCACCAGCGGAAAAGGCAGCAAGAACTGGGAACGGCCTGGCGGGGCTGTGTGCGGTTAGCAAGAGTGGATGGGCGCGTCCCGGGCGCAGGAACTCGCAAGGCAGTTGTAGGGTCTCGTGGGGACAGCTCAGCATGAGTGGGAGCGTTCCCGGAGGTGTAGCGGTCCTGGGGTGGCAGCAGGCAGTGCAGCAAGGTGTACCGGGCGGCAGCAAGATATGTGGACCGGCTTTCGAGGGCAAGCAGGAAGTAATGCGTTTTGACGCGTGACAAGAGTAGGCTCATCATTCACTTTCACATAAAAACACACATTCGGCGGGACTATTTGGATTGGCTTCAAAATCAGTTCACAGACAGATCATGACCAAGTGTTTATTGTAATTGAATTTTAGAGTCGCAATATCAAAATCAAAGGATTTAGAACAGGTCAAAGAGTTCAAGGTCAAACAGCGGACTTATCGGACTTTGTTATGAAAAATGCAGGTACCTTGTAGATCATGGCACGCCCGCACGCTCATTAAATATTAGAGTCCCACATTCACAATTAAAGGACTTAGACCTTGACCTCTTTAAAGGGTCAAAATGGTCAAGGTCAAATAGCGGATTATTGGGATTTGCATGCAAATTATTACACTGGTAGAATATGACCTCATCACGCTCATAAAATCTTAAGGAGTCTCACATTCAAAATAAAAGGATTTAGAGCAGGTCAAAGAGGTCAATGTCAAAAAGCGGACTATTGGGATTTGAAATAAAATTGGTACTCTGGTAGAAAATGACATCTTCACCATGCTCATAAGATCTTAAAGTCACACATTGAAAAACAGAGGATTTAGAGCAGGTTAAAGAGGCCAAGGTCAAACAGCAGACTATTGTGATTTGCATGAAAGTTGGCGCACTGGTAGATCATGACCTCCATATCACTCTCATACAATAGTAAAGTATCTCATTCAAAATGAAAGGGTATAAAGCAGGTCAAAAAGGTCAAGGTCAAACAGCGGACTATTAGGATTTGCATGAAAATTCGCACATCACCTGTTCATCACTGTCATAAGATCTTACAGTCTAACGTTCATATACAATTATTTCTAGTGGACCGTGGCCATGACCTTAACCTCACCCAGACACCTCCCTGACCCTGACGTTGGCCTCGCCCCAATACCACACCGGCCCTTAATTTTTAACGACACCTCCCTGACCCTGAGCTCAGCTTCGCTCTGATACCACTATGAGCATGTCCTCAGCCTCGCCCCGACACCTCCCTAGCCCTGATTTCAGCAAGCCTCGCCCTGACACCTCCCTGACCCTTACTCTTGCCTCGTCACAATACCACCCTGATTCTGACCTTTGCCTCAATCCTATACTTCCCTGACCATGACCTCAGCCTAGCCCTGACATCTCCATGACTCTGACCTCATACTCGCCCCGACATCTGCTTGGCCCTGACCTCAGGCTTTCCCTCGACACTCTTTGACACAGATTCGGCTCGCCCCGTAACACCCTGAACCTGATCACGAACCTCGGCAGACAGCTCTGAAAATGATTTTACCTTCGAGCCATGTGGCACCCTGACACTCTAGTCACGCCCCTGATCCTCAGCCTGGCTTCAGCCTGGCACGACACCTCTCTGATCTTGACTCTCCTAACACCACCTGGCTTTGAACTCGAGCCTGGGCCTCCACCACACCACCACCCCGTCGAAGACTTGTCCCGACACCTCCCTAAACCCTGGATCCCGACATTTCCCTTGACTTCTGAACTCAGCGTCGCCCGCCACCATCCTAACCCTAACCTCGACCTCGTCCGACGAGCTCCGGTTACCCTGACCCGGCAACATCGGCGGGACACCACCTTAACCCTGACCCAACTCGGGCGCGACACCACCCTAACCCTGACCCAACCCCGGCGCGACACCTTACTGGCCATGACCCTGGCCTCGACCCGATACTACCTTGAATCTGACCCTGACCTCAGTCTCACACCAAAATCTCCCTTGCCCTGACCTCAGCAAGCTTCGCCCTGACACTGACCTCAGACTCGCTAACCACCACTCTGATCTGACCTGTTCCCGACATCTCCCTAACCAGCTGACCCTGATTTCGGCGCGACCCTTTCCTGACCTCAACCTCGCCGAACACCACTCTGCTCCTTGGTTCCATCTTGGTTCTTGGTCTTGGTTCCAGAGAGCTAAACAACTAGTTCTCTAGCCCGCTCAAACCTAAAAATTTTGACGTACACTTCGCGGCGCAATAATAGTTGTATGGCAGGGGCGGATCCGGGGGAAACACGGGACCATGCCCCCAAAGCGTTTTCCTGCAACTATAATATCTAGCCCCTCCAAAAAAAAGGTCGGACAACAACGTGGTTCTGTCTCGTACGGAAGTTTTATCGCCACAAACAATTATTATGCAGACAGACAAAAATCCCAGCACTACCCGAGCAGTCTATAAACGGAAAATGGCGCGCTGCTTCTCCGGCACATGCATGACACAAGTTTTGCAATTAAATGAATGCTCTGAAAATGGAAAAGACTTAACATGTACATGAAGTGTTGCAGTAGGCTGCTCGCACCTAGCTCTCCGTGCGTAATTCTGGCCTCAGGACCAAACTTTGCATCATACCGAGAATGCAGCAACCAGAACAAAGGGGTACCTAGGTTTGCTCTGCTGACACGGTCTGTGGTTTTGTTCTACTGGCTGTTCAATATATAGACAATTTATTTTCCAACGACCTAAAGATCAAAATTCTTTCACGCCGTTTCCGCGGTGCGCACATCAGTTGACCTTGTCATAAGGTGAACTCATCGTCATCCTTGGTCCGGTTCGTTGTAACGCTTGAATTTGATTTGAAAAACATTGTACATTTGTATATCCTCTACACGGCCCATCGCTATACCTCTACACCGTCCTATATTTATAGGTATTTATCAAACTCTTACAAATGGTTACGAGCCGCTTCGCCGGCGCTAAATAAAACATCTACCTATACTATCACAGGGAAAATCCACATCACAAATGCTAATAGGATTTAAATACACGCAGAAAATGGGATACAATTTTCGGTTATTTAAGCCGACTCCCTACTGAAAAATTATTGGCGACGCCCCTGCGTATAGTTGCAGACGATAAGCTCCCTTCTCCCTGCTCCGCCCCCCCGTCAACAAATTTGTCGCTGACGGTCTGGTACCCCACCCCGCTCATCAACTTTTGGGAAATATTCTACTAGATTTGGCCCCTTAAAACCCATGGTCCACTTCTGCTTGTATGGGTGTCTATTTTGCGTAAATATTTTTTTGTATGTAAGCTTAAGTGCAGCTTTTGTCACAAATTTTCCTCAAGCCCCCCTCCTTTCTCAAAATTCTTACTATTTTTATCTCAAGAACACTTTTGAAGTCTGCACGAAACACAAAGCAATATGATGCACTGATATCGCATGCTTAATATTTACTGTTCGTAAAAAACGGCTACCACCCCTGGTCACAAACCTCGAATACCCCCTGGTCAATTCTTCATCAGCCGTTTGGGGCAGACACGTAGTCAGGATTTTTCTTAGGGAGGGGGGGGCACGTCGGGAAAAAAATAATTCTGCTCTTAGCCATATTGCTGGCTGACGGGGGGGAGAATGGTCGGTTTTTCAGAGTAACATATTGTGTAGCTAGTGTGCATTTATTTTGCTCTGGGGGGGTGGCCCCCGTGCCCCTCCCTTGCTGAGTCCCTGGTTCGGGGGCCGCCCTTCAGAAGGCGTCATTTTCTGAAAATGATTGGTAGGACCCTATTCCTATCTTTACAGATTTGAATGTCATGCTTACCATGCAACACCATAGGCCAAATGTTAAAATATAAAATTATTTGTAGGACCCCGGCCCTGCCAGGCCCGTAGAAAACGACAGCCATGGCTATACTTGGCTAAGCAAATTACAGTGGCGGCGCCAGCCTTCCGTGACTGGTTAGGCAACGCTCCTTGGTTCCAGGCACGTAGGCCAGGTTTTGCTCAGGGGGGGGGCACGTCGGAAAAAAAAATGCTATCAGCCATATGCTGCTGACCGGGGGTAGGGTCGGGTTTCAGAGAATCTCATTATATCTAGTGTGAATTATTTCGCTCAGGGGGGGGGGATGGCCCCCGTTCCCCTTCCCCCTTGGGCTACGTCCCTGCTGGTCCCGGCAATAGAGAAATAGGAATCAACGCTATATGCCAATAGGGAATCAACGCCACCTATTGCAAATTTCGTTAACTTGGTACACACGCTAAACGCTATAGGTGGCGCCATAAGGCAAGGACAGCTGTGCCACGGAGACTTCTCTCTGCGGGTTGGCCATTAGGTATTGTGATGCCTACTGTCATAAGCCTGGACTAAAAATAACACTCAATGTCATGCAACCAATGTTGAAATTTTCTTGTATGGTTAAGATGCACTTATCCTTGTAAAAGAATAACCCCCCCAAGGTATGTCTATGCGACCAAACAAATAGCTTTCATGGAACCAAATCATCTTGATCAATTTGATAGAGATTAGGACAATATTGTGCCACTTACCTGGACAGCGGACTCTATTCAGTTCCAGTTTTAAGACGACATCATTTAACCACCTGTAGTTACTGTTTCTGAGTATCAGGAGACCCCGAAAGGATTTTCGGAGCAAGCAGTTTCTTCAATCTTCAAAAGTCACACAGTTATCAATTGTTTGACAGATCACTCATTCAGTGTTTATGGAGTTTAAAACGGCCAAACAAACACAAAACGAGCAAGAATCACTATTCTCCATTGTTTAGCAGCATCACTGCACGATTCTATGACTAAAAAAACACAAACAAGCAATATTCAGGCAACGCTACTCGCATTCTTTTCGCACGCAGAAGACACGAGCTTCTGCGGTAGTCGCAAATACTGGGCCATATCATTTGGCATACATATTACCATCTGCCAAAAGTATTGGCGATATATGTCTAAGCCAAGACTTCTCGCCACGCGCAATACTTTGGTATTGGCGTGCCTAATTGCCCAATTGTTCGCCATATGGTAGTCTTTGCTTTAGTATGCGGAACACCAGGCTTGAATGCAGCTAAATTAAAACTGTATCATAAGCAGGTTATAATGCAAATTTGAATACGCAGTTTTTCTCTGCATAAGCTAGCATGATCAATTTTTGTTATTTTAATGCAAAATATACATGTCAAGAAAAAGTTCTGTGGTATTTTCCTATGATTTTGGCAAACGAAACTCTTACAAAACAGCGCAAGAATTGGGTCTGAACTTTGGTTAGGCACTGCCTAAAGTGCCTTAATGGACGCGCCGCCACTGCCAAATTATATAGTTATGCACCATCCGCGGCACTTTAAATGATAACAAGGGTACGACTGATATTGCAAAAACATAGGGATAGCAACGTTTTGACACAATTGTCATTTTTTAAAGGCTGAAATAGGGGCACCCGCAAAATATAGTGGACCAAATCCTGTCAAGTTTTCAGATTTGGGTAAAGGTACTGACCCCTGGGGCACCACTGCAATTGATGACCCCCTTAAATTGTTCTGGATCCACCCCTGAGCCCTGCGCTTGCCGCCACCTGGATCAGCTAGTGGGCGCCCCTTGGGGTCCTGAAAAAATGTTTGTCCCCCCATCTGAAATTACTATACGCCGCCACTGCCCTGACCTCAACAAAATTCACCCTGACACTGACCTCAGACTCGCTCGCCACCATCCTGACCCGCCCTTATCCCGACACCCCCCTAACCAGCGAGTTGTCGGAAGATATTGGGCCGAAGTCAGGTTCAGGGTTAGGGAGGTGTCAGGACATGGTCAGATTCAAGGTGGGCAGCGAGTTATGAGGTCAGAGTCAGGGAGAGTCGGGTGAGATCGGGTCAGGGTAAGCAAGTGTGGAGGACAGAATCAGGTCAGGGTTGGTGGCGGGGAGAGTAAGGTCAGAGTCGGGGAATGTCAAATGAGGCTGGGTCAGGTGCAGAGTGGTGCTAGACAAGGCTAGGTTCAAGGTCAGGGAAGGTGTCGCACCGAGTTTCGGTAGGGCTTAGGGAGGCTGTCGGCCGAGGCTCGGGGTCTAGGGTCAGGGTCAAGTAAGGGACGGTATTGGACAAAATTCAGGTCATAGAGTGGATAACGGCTGAGATCATGATCATAGGCTCGGAAGGTGTTGGGGGAATGTAAAGGTCAGGGTAGTGCGGGCGAGGTTTAAGGTCAGAATCAGGGAAGCTGTCATAACGTGAGGCTGCGGTCTAGGGGGCCAGAGTGGTGTTCTGCAAGGTTGAGGTCAAGGTCAGGGAGGGTCGCACGATTCGGGGCAGATGGTTAGGGAGGGGTGTCAAGACAAGGCAGTCGGGTGGTGAGCGAGATTGGAGGTCAATGTCCAGTGCAAATCTTGCGAGGTCGAAGGGCAGGGATATTTGGCTCTGTGAGACATGAGAGGTCAGGGTCTTATTTGAGTTTGTTTATCGGGTCGAGGCCTAAGGTAAGGGTGAGAGAGATGTGTATACAAGGCCGAGGCCAGGGTCATGGTCAGGAAGGTGTCACGCCAAGGTCGGGTTTGGGTGGTGTCGCGCAGAGGTCGGAGTCAGGGTAAGGAAGCCGTCCGGTCGATATCAGGGTTATGGTGGTGGCGGTTGAGGCCGAGGTCAGAGTCAGGGAGATGTCGGGATCAGGGCTAGGGAGGTGTCGGACTGGACAAAGTCTTGGTAAGGGTGGTGGTGGTTGAGGCTCGAAGCTTGATGTTCAAAGCCGAAGGTGGTGTGGGAGAGATTGAGGTCAGGGTTCAAGGGTGATGTCGGAGCCTAAGCTGAGGTTCAAAGCCAGGGAGGTTTCGTGAAAGTAAGGGCTAGGGTGGTATTGGGGCGAGGCTGACGTCAGGGTCTGGGAGGTGTTGGGGCGAGACTGAGGCCCGGGTCTGAGAGGTATCGGGAGAAGGCTGAGGTCAGGTTCAGGGAGATATCTTAACTGAGTCCGTGTTAGGGTCAGGGGGTGTCGCGCCAATGTCGGGATCAGGGTCAGGGAGGTGTTTGGCGAGGCTTAGGTTCAGTGGTCAGGGTCAGGCCTACTTAGAAATATTTTTATTTTGGAACGTAGACGTGTGCATTAAATGAAGTTTCACATTAACATAATATTGAGTTGAGATGGCCAAGTTGTTGGAATTCCATTGAAATTAAGTATTGTAGAAGTTAAAACACACACAGAGGTCTAATCGAAAGTCAATTTGAGTTTAGTTTTGACATCTGCAAAACATATGGCCCTAGTGTATTAGGGTAGCCTCTTAAAGCCGATGTCGTCATCCCTTTTTATCAAATGTTGATGAAATAGACTTGTTACATTTGGCGTAACATGCCATACACTAGTCAGACATATTGCAGCGTGAAGTGTTTATATTCCAAAAAAATTCATTCATATTGACGTCATCAGCCCAAAATACTTAAAACTTAGTTTTTCATTAAATTGAGCACGTTGTGAAAACAAATGTCAGCAATCTTGTTCGGCAGTAATTACTTCATTATTTTGCACCACAAGCAGCGTACATTGGACAACTTTCAGAGAAGTGAAACATTCCCATTTAAGTAGCTGATGGGCCTGCAGTATGACCCTGATGTTGATGCCACAAAAAAGAAAACAAGAATCAATTCTGTGACATATTTCTTTAGGTGAGTACTGCGTGATGAGATGTAATCAGGTTTAATTAAGATAAAGGTTCTTTAGGATTACCAACATTGGATCGAGTCCAGCGGTGGACTTACTATAATTTGAGGGCCATCTCAGGCCGCCAGAAGACCCTCAGGCAGACAGAGGGCCCATAAGACTGATAGAGGGCTACTCAGGTTGAGAGGACCTTCTAAGGCCGACAGAAGACCCCCCAGACTGACAGAGCTTCTCTCAGACTGACAAAAAAAAACTCTCAAATCGATAGAAGGACCCTCAGATCGACAGTCAACCGAGGTTCCCCTTCAGATAGATAGATAGATAGATAGATGATGTATTCAGACCCTCCACAAAGTGGATTTTATGGTGTTCACGTCAATATACATACAAAACACCCTAAGTCAGACTAGATATTGAACACAAGCACTGAAATGCACGAATGATTA
>VOPJ01004089.1:0-18963 GCA_014673585.1 Semibalanus balanoides
TATATATATATATATATATATTTAGTTATTTATTAGAAGACCGTCTCCCCTCCCGTGTTGTGTTTTATTTCGACCTTATATTTCTGTACGTCAACCGCTTGTTGACTGGTGAAGGGGGTGTGTGAGTTCGATCCATTAGCCGAGTCCTCCGCCAGGTGGCAGTGCGCCTGCGCCCTGCAGGAATAATACTGTGGTACAGCAGAATAAGTTACAGATACAAAATTCAGTAGAATATTCAGTTCCTTGTGCCGTGGCGCTGCCACTCACCAACAGCGGTCATTATCCCGGTTGGTTAGTAGAGGCTGGGCAATCTGTTTGATTTAAAGGGAGTATACGAGTTTCCGTCCTGAAAGGAAATGCACTCTTTTGCAGTTGTATGTGCTTAAAACACGTTTAAACATGAGAGTGACCTCGTTGCGCATTTAATCCATTACTTTTTCAGGCAATTATAGCGTTTCAACTTATTGACATTTTCAAGACTTGTACATTGATAACGAGTAATTGATCGGGCATTGCTGTGCCACCACTGTTTAATATCTCTATCCTTGGGCGACGCATAGCCCAGGCCGTAAGTAGAGACGGACTTGTCTATACCTCAGCATTACTGCAAAACAAAGTACGCTCGGTGGGCTTTCACCTTGAGCTTCCACTTTGAAACGTCCTACGTAAGAAGAGGCATTTTCCAGAAAAATCTGTTGTAACCGTGGCCCTACACCTTATAAGTACGTGTTTACTATGTAACTAATTATTTGGGAAAAACCCGATATAATCCCTTTAAGAGCGCTCGGAGCGCGAGGTGGCTTCCGCGCTTATTCCCACTTGGCGCGGTGTCAGTATCCCGTCGCGTGACGGCGCCATTGTGTCGCGGCCCCGGGCTTTATTCTCTAACTTTATGTGGTGTTTTCGTCGGTGAGCGCGTGTGTCCAAGGCGATCCAGGGGGGCAAGGGCCATGGCCCCCCAAACCACCCCAAAATGTCGCAAATTTGGACACATTCCTGAGTTTGTTCGTAAAACTAAGCAACGTTTTCTAGAGAAGTTGTTTTTAACATTAGCTTATTGCTGCATAAGCAAGCGAAAACCGAGGTTTTCAAGAATTATGCGATCAATTTTGGGATTTGCCCCCCCAACTGTCAAAATCAACACTGTCTGGATCCGCCGAGTGAGGTGTCGCGCCAGGTTGCGCCAGCGCTGGCCTTGCTGGTTGCTTAGGATGAACGCGCGCGTTTGAATGGTGGGGCTTGGCCCACCCCGTTGCCGCACTGCGTCTTCTGTAACTGGCATATATAACACTGTTCCCACCTATCGCCAATATAACTTTAGTTAGGAGAAGCTGGAGAGCAGCAGTTCTACTTTTAGTTACCAGTTAGCCATACGGCCACCCTACCACAATACGGTCTTCTCTGAGCCACCGACGCGTGTAGACCTGGCGACGATACTCCGAGACTCGAACAGCGGGTAACCAAAGTTTCATAAATTGATAAAGGTTTTGATGCGGATTGAGAGACTTGACAATATGCGCACGGCCACCTCAGTTAGTGAGCAGAGATCAACACAAAACAATTCAGTCTTAAAAAATAGCTTTTAAATGTCAGACATAATTATGGAAAATTTTATTTGTGAGTGTTTGCGGGTAGCTGGCAGCCTATATGGTCATGTGGGTAGTGGTGGGTAGTTGAAGGGGGTTTGCGCCTTGCGGGTCGGGTCGCGTTGCAGATATCGACGTGAGACTTGGTGTAACTTCGCGTACCTTCATCAAATTTACGTCATCTATGAAACAATTTAGCAGTTGCGTCGAAAAAATGAGATATACCGATTTTAGTGACATGAAGTGTACCTACATGGTATTTTTGGTCGAAAATAGCTAAATGTTGAAAAGATCACAAAAATCTAGTTTTGAAGCACATTGCAAATACAAAGCTTTAAAACATGGGAAATGACAAGTTCTACGAAATGGCTGTCTCTGATTAAGAAAAAATGTGTTTTGATACAAAAATTATATTTTTTACAAAATTAACTATGAAATAAAAAAATACCCCCTCCCCCCAACTTCAAATGAGTTTCTACGCCCCTGTCTATGAGGGCTATGACTGAAAACAGTGTTTACCCTTTTTTCTCTGTTTTGCTACGATTCCCCTTCCACAGGATGATTTTCAATAAAAGGGTGTGAAGTTTGCACTACCTTTGGCGAAAATGACGCTCCTACTAAGCAGGGTCAGTTGCAATGTCAGTTGCATTGCCAGTCAGGACCACCGCCAGCCACCGCCTACCCGCGTATTGCCTGGCGTGCAGCCGGATACGCCACCGGGCAGCACGTATAGAATGCTCCTGCACGTGCGGAATGGATTCGCGTCGGGCATTAGGTGTCAGAAATCAGGACGGTAGCGGGGCGGGTGCAGCGGGGAGACGAGGAAAGGGTGCGGTCCTGCATGAACACGAAACTGGGCCGCCTTGAGGAGCTCTGAAGTGCTTGGTCGTGACTGTTGAAAAGATGATTGCTTTAAGACTAGAATGTGCGTAAAGGTATGGTAAATTATTTCAAACTCACACATTTCGCTCTCAGTAAAGCTGAATGACGCGTCTTCGCGATAGGTGGGCAGTAGGCACCGGTCCGTTGCTCCGTTACTAACGAAGCTACTTTTGTGAGTAACAAAGAAACGGACTCGTTACATTTGTGTACAGTAACGGACCGAATAACGAAATTTACTTTTGTGGTCAGTTACTTGAACTTCGTTACCTTTTAGTCCATTACTCAGTTACTCAGTTACTATTCTTCTATACTTATTCATCTTCACGTCCGGGTTTATTCACGCCCGGGTTTATTCGTAAAAAGGGTCGCACTCGTCTGCAGGCGAATACACGCTGTCGGTCGGCGCCAGAGATGCATCTGTTTTCGTTTGTTACTGTGAGACTGGTGGTGGAGTGATTTCCAGGAGTTAACCCGCGCTTGACCTGGGTCTCAGCCGAACACCATTGACCGGGGGGAGGGGGCAAATATTACCCCCCTTCGTTACCTCCGGAACCAATGATCGCAGCGAGACGCGCAAGGCGGTGTTCAAAAGCTCTGATTAAGAAGCATCTAATGCATACTCATTTTTAATGAGATCACATATCAGGTCAAGGTCGGGTAAAAGGTCAAAATCGAGACATTTGGGTTTATGGACCATACTTTCCATCCAGAGCCTTTGAATGTGACCATGATCACCCAAAGTGCTCTTAAGGCAGCCAATTTATCTTTATATCAGTTGAAAATCAGGGTACCATTTTTTGTGAAAATAAATAAATGCTATGTTTGAACTGAAGTGCCTCATAACTCTTATTTATATAGACAAGCCTTATTTAGGCACGGTTATCTAGGCCTTTGTTTTAACATTGAGGTCTGGTTGAATATCCATACGGATATTGATTTGCAGCTATCATATTTTGGACGCATTTAAAACGTCTCAAATGTTGCAACAAACGCGATTGGTAGAAGGCATTATTTAAAGAAAAAAACGAATTACCCTAGATTTTGAATTTAAATCAAGGTAAAACTGTGACCTTGAGAAAAATATCCTTCTGCTGACTTGGACATCCCAGATTTTCACCTGATACTGGGTCAAAGAACGACCTTGAGAGACAAATGTCCGAATCGAAAATGACATCTGTTCATATTTCTATGAATGACATTTCTTAGCGTGTCAGTGCGTCTGGTTTGCCCTAACCTGGTTTGCCCTAACCCTGGTTTGCCCACAGATGTATCGGAAGTAAATGTACCAAATCAGAAAAGGGTACCGTCGTGTCGGTTGCGACGATTGATAAGTTTCAGTTAACCCCAAATAAAAATATTCAGTCTTCCCTAACATCAAAGTCAGACGGCGCCGTTGACAATTTCCCAAATGAGCACATATTCAGTCAAATACTCTATCAGTTGCGTGGGCGTATAAGATGGGGAGGGGGGGGGGAGACGGGGAAACGTCCCACACAACATTTTCGGATTTTATCATTACGCTATATGGTGTGGCGTGGACAATTAGTATTTAGTACAGTACCGTCTCTCCAGACAGATCTGCGGCTGGCCGGTCTCACGTGCCCACCAGTGCACGTGCCGGCGCCTGCACGCCCGACCCGCGGTGGGATGAGGGGACTTGTGACCCTCAAGACGGACTAACGCCTCTCCAGCTGCAGTGACATCGCAGTCTGGATCGTTCGTTCTCCGTGACGGTGCGCCGCTCCTACGCACAAGCTATCGCTAAGGGAGCTGGGGCCCTTTGCTGGACAAATCATCGTCCAGCAGCATCGTCCCAGTGTTCAGCTCTGCCCCGGCAACATCATCTGCCTGGATGCCAACCTCATCAGCTGCACTGGACTGCAACGGAGCCTGCCAGCATCACACGGCCTACCAACCTGTGCCGTGCAACAATCACTACAATTCATCAAGTGGAACGATGCCATCAGTGCCTGCAAAATTCCTGCGAATTTCAGACTTCTTCCTTCAAAAATCAAGACCAAAATCAAGAAGACAACATCGAAATTCCTAGTGCAAACAACAAACATCAAGTAACAAAAAAGTGAACTTTAGTTATTTTTCGTCGATACAAATAGTGAAGTGCTGCGAAACTTGTATCAGTGCTTTGTTGCTAAATTTTGTTCTCGCCACCAACTCGTGCAGTGCTCAGATGTGTTGTGCGCAGTTTCAAGGCGGAATCCAGGGGGGGGGCAAAAGGGCATGCCGCCCCAAACACCCACCCAAAATCGGCACAAAATTTGGCACATTTCCTGAGTTTTGTCGTAAAACTAAGCAACTTTTACTAGAGAAAGTTTGTTTTAAATCAGTTTATTGATACATAAGCAAGCGAAATCCGATGAGTTTTCGAATTAATGCGATAATTTTGGATTTGCCCTCCCAAGACTGTCAAAATCACACTTTCCTGGATCCGCCAGTGCGCCAAGTTTAAATTTTGTGTTGGTTGCTCATTCTAAATTTTGCGAGTATTTTTGCAAGTGCATTTTTCTGATCAGTATTGATACTTTGCACTTTCGGCAATGTCATATTGACATTTAGTAACATTTGCCTTCAGGTATGAACAGTCAATTCGTGTTCTATGCATGGTCTCTTAACGTGTTCTATCACTGAAATTATATTCCGGCCAGAGTAAGCCGATGTGGCAAGTTCCGAGGACAGTCCTGCAGAGAGCAGTGGACATCGTCTAGCCGTAAGCCCCACGACCTTGACGGACACGCGAGCGTGCCTGGTAATGGTCCCTTTTCTTTTAACGTTAATGGCCGATTGCAAGCCACCGTGGCAGGTCGTTAGGTGTAATTGCCACGCATTCACTTACTTATCTGTGTCATACCACGTTTGCAATGCCCACATATCCTCAATTTGCCCTCTCCGCGCATGTCCAACGCGTTGTCTCTTTTGTGGCCTCTTTTTCTTCATACTAAATCATAGAAGAGACGCACACGTCAGGGCTGTCCAATTAAATTGCACGCGCAACGGCCCTTCCTGCCCGTTGCTGCACAGCCGGCCGCGACGCATCACCAGCTGGACGGCAGGTGATTTTTAGGGAGCAGCCCGCAATTGACGGACCTCGCCGCACATAGAGCGTGTGCAAGTTGACTGCCCAATCCTGTGACGCCCGCAAATACGGTATTATGTCGCCTCCTTTTGTCGGCTCACGGGGGAGGGTGAGGTAATGTGGCGTGGACAATTAATATTTAGTACAGTACCGTCTCTCCGGACAGATCTGCGGCTGGCCGGTCTCACGTGCCCACCAGTGCACGTGTCGGCGCCTGCACGCCCGACCCAGATTACACAAGAGCGTGTCGCCGCTACGCAGCCCAGTTATGCGTGCCAAGTACAACGGCGTGATGTCTGGGCCGGCGCAGTGCAGCCGGCCTTGCGTCCTCATTCTTCCCGGTATATAATCCGCGTGCACCCTTCTGTAATACACATTATATCTTCGGCTACGCTACTGTGTGCATCGAACCACCACGCCGGACGACCTCAGGATGCTCTCCGACATTTGGTGACGCGGTGGGGCCATGTTAGGTTAACACCTACCATGGCTACATCTCCGACATTTGGTGACAGCTCGGTGGGGCCATGTTAGGTTAACACCTACCATGGCTACATCTCCGACAATGGGCGTTGAACGGAAAGAATCGACCTCAAAATGCCTCCGTCCCCCAACTTTTGGAAGGTGGTGACGTCCTTTAACCCGCGCGTTACTGGGGTATATTTTGTAACGCGACTTACTGGGGGGGGCTATGTATAGCCCCCCTCTGATATCCGAAACTACTAGACCGATATTACAAATTCGAACGGCATTCGATAGCCCTATCAAATTTGTCGAAGGAAACCTAATATTGTTATCTCAGGGTCACCGCGATGACGTCACAGGTTGCGTCAAATAAAAATGTTTGACCGGGCCATCAAAGTCGGTGGTCGGCATGTCGGCGGAAAAATGCGATATTTAACGCATTAAGTTAGTAAATCGGTATGACTCGTGCATCCTGAACTCCTAATTACCATTCTAAGCTAATTTTGACCTTGGGTCAGGTCAGGTCATTCCGAGGTCACGAGGTCAAACTGAAAGATTCCGGTCATTAGGAGTTGAACACATGTTTTAATGGGTTTGTTTATCGTTTAGAACGCTAAAAAATGACCTTAGAGCATGTTTTTTCCAAATACAAAATTGAGAAAAAAGGCAAAACAACAGAATGCAACTTTCTTGGCTTATTGTTTATACAGTAAGGGTGGATCTAATTTTGTCTTTGAAAGGCTGTCACTAAGTCATTTTTGAAGATTTGACTTCCAAAGTTGCTAAAACACTTTCATTGGGATCACTCGAATTACATATATTCTGGTTTTTTGAAAATTCGAACTTTTTTTTGGAAATTTCTCATATAAAAAAAAATGAGTCCTGGATTTTCTCAAAATTTTGAAAAAAAAAAAATCCGAGAAACGCGGTCTGGATAGCCCAACTATTACTTGTCGTTTGGTGTATGACAATTGAGTTTATCTTTAAAACTGTACTGCTTTTGGCAGCGTTTCCCGCAAACCCTATTTTTCAACAAAAACGCAGAACATACGTCACTCTGACGTCATTTCCGGTTAAACGCTATCATGCATCAATCTTTATTGGTGCCAATCAGGCAGAATGTTCAAATTGATGCTGTGGACAGGTACTGAAAGTTTGGGTCACGTGGATTACCTTAGTCGGTTGGTTTATGGAGATATTACAGAATAAACGGGGGAGGGAAGGGCTATAAATTAGCCCGCCCCCCCACCATGCTACCGTCGCTGGGTTAAATCAGCTGCAACAACCTGCTGTGCTTTCATAGACGATATTTGTTTATGAACATCCTGCCGTGCACAGGCTTTCGCAGCGTCGTCGCAGATATCGTCGCTAACTCACCGGACATAATTCCGCCCCGGGTGTGTTCGCAGAACGTGAACTAGGGGGTAGCATGACGCGAACGTTGATGTGCACCATAGGCGTAGTGCTGCATTTTCTTCGCGTAGAACCTTCAGGTGGATTTGCAGACGTTTACATATGCGATTTCGGGATTATGCATTAAACGTGGTACGTACTATTATTTAAAAAGCACGTTAAAGGCAACAGTTCTCCTTTAACGTGAGGTTTTGAGTTGAGATAGCCAAGTTATTGCGCATACTCGTAGGTGACTTGTGAGTGTGACGCTTTCACATCTTCATAGAAATTAGAAACCCCCTAATTAATTGATATTCAGTCCTCAATGTCGGGGACCGGAATACTCGGTAACTCCAATCGCAGACTGGCTGATTTTGGTTGATTTGACGCATGATTACGACGTACAGATGACGTAATACTTTGGGATGATGATGATGATTGGGGTTTTAGGGCGGACCGACAGCGAAGGTCACATGCCGCCCATAAGACTTTGGAAAAAGCGTTTGATGGAAACATATAGTGCTGGACTGGACACAACATACATATCGTTTGTTTACCTGTTAACAACAACATATCGTTTCAGTACCTCATTCCCTGGATTGCAAGAATAAACTTTGTGAGGTATTTATCGTGATTTTGATGCTTAAATTTTCTATCAAACGTTATTCTAGCAACATTCTTAGCCAGGGGCGCAGTCAGGGGGCATTGGTGGAAAATTCCCCCCCCCCGTTGCGGTTTAGAGGGGCCTATCTCGGGTCTGAAAGGGGCCCATCTCGGGTCTGAAAGGGGCCCATCTCGGGTCTGAAAGGGGCACATCGTGGACTCGTGGGGCCCTCGTGGGGCCCTCTGTCGGCCTGAGGGGACCTCTGCCGGTCTGAGGTGGCCCTCTGTTAATCTGATGGGGTCTTATATAGGTCTCTGTTAGTTTGAGGGGCCCTCTGTCGTCCTGAGGGGGTCCTCTGTCGGTCTGAGGGGCCCTCAATAGGCCTGAGCGGGCCCTCAGTCGGCTTGAGGGGGCCCTCGGTCGACCTGAGGGGGTCCCTCGGTCGCATGAGGGGTCCTCTGTCGGTCTAGGGCCTTTGTCGTCTAGGGAGCCCTCTGTGGTCTGAGGGCCCTTCTGTCGGTTGAGGGGCCCTCTGTTCAATATGAATGGGCATAATAGGCCTCTGTTTGATTGAGGGGCCCTTCTGTCGTCTGAGGGGCCCTCTTTAGCATGAGGGCTCTCGGTCGCATGAGAGGCCCTTGATCGGCCTGAGGTATCCTCTGTCAGTTTGAGGGGCTGTCTATCGGTCTGAGGGGGCCCTCTGCCGGTCTGAGAGGGACCTCAGTCGGCCTGAGGGGGTCTATGTAGGCCTGAAATGCCCTATGTCGGCATGTGGGCTCTCTAGAAGCCCGAGGGGCCCTCTGGCTGCCTGAGTGGGCCCTCGATCAGTTTAAGGTGGCCCTTGGTCGGCCTGAGGGGCCCTCAGTCAGCATGAGGGCGTTTTAACCCTATTCCCTGCGGGCGGCCAGAATTACGTTAACCTGCGGGGGGCAGATTCCGCCCCCACCCCAGAGATCTCGAGAACCGCTCGGCGGATTTCGATGGGACGAACACCATTCGATTCGTCGTGACGAAATCTTCCTTTTTGGATCCCAAAGTTACTTTTTTGCTTAAAAATGGGGGGCCAGGGGGCAAAAAATACGAAAATTTGGGGTGTTTTTTGAAAGGTCATTGTGGCCATGTGGTTCGACCGATTCACATTCAAAAAACGTTTTTGAGCTTCCAATGTCATGATCGTCAATGTGTGAAAGGGACACGTACAAAAACGAAAAATCATAGGCGCACTCAGGGATAAAAAAATGGAGAGAATTTTGGATGAAAGATATGTGTTTTTTCTTAGTGTTTGGGACGTGGGAACGTCACATGTGGGCTTTGTTACTGTAATTTGTTAAATTTAACAAATCTTGTGCATAGTACGGATCAGGAAACAACGTTGGGGGCCACCATGTGCGGAACGCCTTTATCATCTGCTCTATTGAGAGTTGGCCTAAATTGACGTAGAATATTCGCCTCCCATTTATTGTACCTAGTTCACCTCTGCCCCAAAATATGTTTAATCCAATTATGTATGATGTATAAAGCATCGACTTAGTTTCTGACGCGTTTATTCCACCGCAAATTACGAAGGAAGTATGCGCCGCACATCCGCATTCGCAACGACCTCCCAAAAACATGACCCTGGAGCCGCCTCTGCTAGACCGATTTTTTTCAAATTTTCACAGAACACGTGTCATTCATATTTAGGAAAATTCCAAAAGTTTCAAGACGATAGACTTAACGGTTCAGTTGCGGCGTGCGAAAAACTACCGGGGGCAGAATCTGCCCCCCGCAGGGAATAGGGTTAAGGGGGCCCTCTGACGGCCTGAGGAGGAATGTCGGCCTGAGGGGCCCCTCTGTTGGCCTGAGTAGCCCTCAGTCGGCAGCAGGAGGGGGCCCTCTCTCGACCTCAGCCCTCAGGGTGACCTCTGGTGGCTTGTGGGGCCCTCAGCCAGGTTGAGGTGGCTTTTGTCAGGCCTGACCCTGAGGAGACCCTCTGTTTGTCCGAGGGGCCTTAAGGGCCCCCAGTCGGCCTGAAGGGGCCCTTCATCGACTCCAGGGGTCCTCTGTCGGTCTTGAGGGAGCCCTTTGACCAAATTAAGGGGGCTCTTACTTAGCCTGTAGTGGCTACACCCAGAATAAGAAGTTAAAATAATGTTAGCGAGTTAAAATAATGTTAGCGAAGCTAAACTATGTAGGAGGCCCTGCGTTCATGGAGGGCATGAATGTATGTGCCAAGGGGCGCCATTTATCACTGACCGCGGGTAATTGGCAATACAAATGGTCTTTCGTTCAATCGCTGGTTCTGGCTCTAGTATGGTCCGCAAATCCAAGCATAATAAGTGAATATACCTCTACCTCCCCTACTCCAAGAATAACTTATTTGGTCCCTTCCATTCTCATTTCTTGAGAAAGTCAACGAATTGTGGCGAGATTCCTCATAATTTTAATTGCTCTTTTCTATTATGTATGGCTTATATCGAGTCCTCCCCAGTTTTAAAACATTGGCTTAGTAAATGCCTGTGGGCTGAACAGTAGGTATCACGCGTAGTGGGAGTGGTCTCAAATGAGAACCAGTCGTGTCCCCGGGGCACTAACAGCGCGGTCAGACGGTCGGTGCCGCGTGCTGACATGCGCGGCGTCTCCAATAAATTAGTTTTTTTGGCCAAATAATCCTCCAGAATATATTCTGGAATGGTCTTGTAATGCGTTGGCGCAATAAAAAAAATTACAAACAGTCCTTCAATAAAAAAATGTGAATTACAAGGGCGCCGAAATCAATCAGAGGTTTAAAAAATGAGTGAAAAACTATGCAAATTCACTTTGGGGGGCATTAGTGCTAGGGGACCCACTTTGGTGTGACCCCCCCCCCCGTCGCCAAATTCTGGCTGCGCCCCTGTTCTTAGCGAAATTATTCAGACGTAACTACCTAGTCTTACAGATGTACCGAAATCCGTCTTCGTCTTGCTTGCTTGCTTACGTGCCATGGTTTCAGGGAATGACTCCGGTTCACTGCACTGATTATGGAAAAGAGATACACAGATAATTTGTCGTAAATGAATACGTGGTATAGGCTAAGTTAAATATTTAACACAACTAAACAAAAAACTTTCCAAACGTCCATAGTAAACCTCGGCATCTTCTCCGTGGATAAACACAATAAATAACGGCGCAGAATAAGCACGTGATTTACTTCGAATTAATCTCTTGGCAACGCCCAACCGGATTTCTTGTTTGGAAAAAGGAAAAGCAGAAAAAAAATGAGAGCCACAGAAAGGTGAAATTGTTTCTACTAATGGTGAGCGAATAACCTAATTAGAGGGCAAGTATTGTGGTGGTTCTAAAAGCGTTGTATTTCCTTGCATCTTCAACAAGTACTTTGACAAGTACTGTCTTGTATGCGCCACGATCCCTCCAAAATCGATGACGTTTTGATGACATATCGTGGTTCTTAGCAATCTGATTTAGCATATTCTGAGGAAAAAAGTATGAATTAGAACCAAATAACTGACATTATAATTTGCTTTTTCCTCGTAAATATATATTCTTATGACTTTCTAGTAACATGATAAATAATTTCTAGCTTATCTCAATCATTTCTGAGCTGTTCCGCGTTTTGATAAAGGTGAACTGTTTCCTTTAAAGCATCTGCTGTTGGCGCGTTTCGAAACCCACGGTCAATCTAAGGAGCGTCAGAAATCGACAGCTATACCGACTGAGCCATTTGCGCTGAGGCGCGGTATCTGTTATTCAGTCTCCGATGTTAGATCTCCGCTGGCCCTGAATAGCTAACCTCTTGACCCTCGAGACAAACAGCCCTGACCCCAACAACCGGGTGTCGGTGCATTTCCTTCCCACGCCACCCCGCACTTCCTCCCTCTCCTGCCCTCCCTGCAGGTCAGGCACCTGTCAGACCGCCACAGTCGGTATACCATTCTAAGGTGGGCAATCTACCTGTGCATGCCTATCGCCCGCGGTAGCGCCACGTGGTGACAAGTGAATATGTTTATTAGATCGACTGTATATTGTGACATTGTTCCTAAACATATGGAATCAATGATATGTTGTCGGCAGAGCATCTTTTTACATATTCTTGTTTCATCGTGAGTCGCGGACCGCATGACGATTTGATGTGAATGCTGCTAGAAGAACCCCGCCGATTGCTGCTACTGAAGTTCCACATCTGGAATAAATGGCGAGATATCAAAGGAAAGGCATTATGTTTGTAGTGTTGCAGCCTGAGGCACAAAATGGTCCAAATGGGCCGCAGTGCCTACAACGAAACTGAAACCTCAAGTTGCAACATTGTGCAGTGCACACGCACGCACGAGTTCATTGTTTTGAGTTTGTTGTCATTTCAATACTCGCTGTCTTCATGAAATTCGAAGTTTGTCCCCAGCTAGTTAAGCTTGAGATTAGCCGGTATAGTAAGTACAGTCGGTATAGCTGGTATAGTATGCAAACGTATCTTCCCGTTTTTAGTTTCCAAAGCTAATCTAATTTTTCTTCTGCGTACACGAGGGAGAAAAACTGATAAAGGGAACATGTGTTTCCTACCTAGGTATGTATAAGCACAAAAGTGAATTTAGATGAGTTTAAGAAACTTAAAAAGGAAAGATACATATTAAACGACAGTACGTGACAGAGTAGCTATAGTGGTCACAGTTCCTCGCGTGTGGCTGTGGGCCTAAAAGAGGTTAATCTTGGCAGAATTGGGTGCATCACACACACTTATTCTCATTTTATATGCTGCAGTATTGCGTTTCATCGAGCAGGCCCCGGGTTCAATTCCCGGTGGTGCCGGTTCCGGGAGGTAGCTGCCCGGATCAAATCCCTAGGCCCGAGAGGAGGAATCCCCAGGGAGGTGTCAACCCCAGGCCCCTCCCCCCCCCCCGGCACCATAGTCTCGTAAGTATGGCAGCAAAGCTGACCCCGATTGAAAAAAAGTTTCATACGTACTCAATTTTGCGTTCTAATTTATATTTGAAACCGCTTTATCGTCCGTTATTTTCCTTAGACATGAAAACTGGCTGATCGCACTATATGAATATCACATCAACTGGATGAGTGGGGACCGCCTCGCACAGGGGCCCGGGAACGATTTTGAAGTTCGGGAGGGGGGAAACCAATATTGATCAGCATACCATTTTTCTTCGCGGATTTTTAACGTTGTATTGCAGCTAGACTCTATGTGTTTTTTTACATTCAATGTTTATTTATAAAACACTTCAAAATGAGAATAAATATATTTTTGCACTTACAAATATTATATTGCGATAATCGTAAAACAATATGTTTTCAACTAATTTCCTACGCTGGTGCCGTTTCTACAGATACATTTTAAAAATAACATTCATTATGAAAGACCCTGTAACATCCCCTGCTCTCGCTGAGTGGTATCGAGGCAGCGGTCAAAATACAGAGTTCTCAAATTGTAAAATATGTGCTAGAATTTAAGCAAATATGATGTCCTTTGTGCCTATTTTGACCAGATCCAATGCAGCTGTTGTAATGCTGACACAATACACATGTAACATGAAACATATTTTCGGAAGAAAATGAGAACGAGGGAAATATTTGTGCTCACCCTTATCAAATCCTTCTAAACTTTCCTTCCAAAAATGATCAAAATATGTGTTATAGGTAGGTACTCAGCAGTCAGCTCACTCCCACCAATCCATCATTCCACCAGCCTTGGGATCACTGACACTTCCCTGCACTATTAGGTGAATTGGGACCAGGGACTGATTCATAGAGAAATTAGTGCATTGCCCCCAAAATGGCTTAAATCGACCAAAAATCATCACATTTCCTTATTTCAAAAATATATTAATCCTTTTTTCCAAAAACATAATGATTTTAATTCAGTTATAAATATACGCTCCAGCAAAACCCCGATTGATGGTTTTCGAAAGTTAAGCACGAAAGTGTGCAAGCATGATTGTAGAAATATATCCGAAAACCAACGTGTTTTTTATCTATAAGTGATGCCGGGCTATTACATTATCACAAACTATGAAATAAGAACTTAATCGGCGCAAAACTGGTTCAGAAGTTTTTAACATCATAATTGAAATGAACTAGAAGATCAGCCACGCAAAAGTTGGGGAGAAGTGTCTATGGTTGCGAAGTCCTGATAAGAGATAATCGTCCCCTCAACCCCCGCCCCCCATTATCCCATACCTATTGAGGGTCATGGTCCCTAAACGCCTTATGTATCTAAAAAATAGATAAAGTATTATTTAAAAGAGTTCTAACCAACTTTCATTCAGGGAAATGTGTTTAAAATCACCTTATCAGAAGCGAAATCGGACAAGTTTTGATGATAGCTGGAGACCTTTTTAATCTGACCCCTAAACTAATTTCTTTGTCTTGGTGACTTCTAGGTCCACCTTGAACAATGACGTGCCAAACAGATACAATTGGTCGGGCAAAAATGGCCCTATCAACTTTGTTTTGGCCCCAGCAACTTTGTGCTTGATCAAAGACAACACTTCTGCTTGATTTGAAAGCATTTTAGACAGCAAGTCGTTCCAGCAGTCAATCCAAGCAGCTGGAAAAATCTGGATCTTCAGCTATGAAACCAACATTCTGCTCCATCAACTTTGACGGCAGGAATTTTAATGATGTTTCTTATCTGGATTTACTCTACAATAATTAGGTCTATGGAGTAGTTAAGTCCAGATAAATAAAGTATGTTTGGAAATGTTGCTGTCATAAGCACTACCAAATGCAATTTGTCACTTCATGCTTACGCTGAACAAAACCTCGCTGGTAAAAGGGCTCATTGAGGAAAAACAGATGAGATGTGGTATGTGCAGGATTTTGTGAAGAAAACCATATATTTTCGGTGTCTTATAAGACGATTAAGCCTTCGTTTACACAATGTTAAGATCAGCCTCGCCAAAGTTGGGGGGGGGATGTCTATGTGCCCTCCGTCCCGAAGTTGGGGGGGGGACAAGTGTGCCTCTGCCCCGGGCTATTCCGGGGCCCATGGCCTCGCATGATCGCAATGTTATTTACCGGGCGTACAGACTGCGCCGCAATACATCGATGCAATGCGGAACAGCGTACATTAAACCATGGCGAGTCGTCAATCAACCACTGCGAGACGAGACTGCCCACCTTTTCTCTGCTGCATACGCTGAGAACGGTGATCGGCAAGTACATGGTATGATGGATTAAACACAGTTTGTCTTACCTTCGATGCCTGTCGGGTGGGCGTTCTGAGTCTGTAGTACCGCCATTTTGGCTTCGATGCGGTGCTGGTCCAGCGCAGGCCCCCAGGTCGCGTCGGGTCGTGTCAGATGTTGCAGCCTCTGCGTCAGACAGAAGACAAGGTCAACTAACTTCAGTCTCGGACATATGGTGGAAACACAGTGTAGGTGACATATCATTTAGATGAGATTTGTTGCTATTTAACGTAGGTCTTCTCAGACCCTATTGGTCAGACTCACTCACTCACTCATCACTGTGCCTGGGACTTGGGAGGCTGGGATCAGTAATTCACCACAGACTGTTGTCGACTTGAAGCGTTCCATTCTACAGGCAAAAGGCCGGAGGCGTAATTCAAGACTGACAAGAGGCTTGTGACACTGTATATAATACACAAAATGACTACATCTACCTGCACAAACGTGAGCCAACCTGCGCGAAAGTGAGTCTGGCGTCCATTTTGGCGAGTTTGATGACGGCCACCAGTGGTATCATGATGACTGAAGTCAGAGACATGAGCCAGCCGAGACCCGACGCCCACATCGGGAACACGTAGTCACCGTACTGAAGAGGACTGTGGTCGATCCAGGTAAACAGCAACAATGCCTGTAATAACACAAACAATTAGTGACCATCGATTGTAAAATTAAGCTTTCTGACTGGAGTACAAAAACAAACACCTCTCGAAGGTCAAAAGTCCATAGGAGTAATAACAAGTAATAATAGCCGTGGTAATAATCGTAGCAATAACCGTAGTAATAACCGTAGTAATAGCAGTAGTAATAATCGTAGTCATAACCGTACTAATAACCACTAGCGGATCCAGGGGGACGGACAGGGTGTTAAGACCAAATACTTGACCATAGAAATTGAACGAAATTTAAGACACTATATTCCAATGTAGAGAGCTAAAAATCATAATAACTTTACTAGGCATATTTGTCTTAAACCGTTCAGTAAGGTACAAGGAAGCCAAATCCGACGAGTTTGTAGAATTTGATGAAACTTTTTGAAATTTAGCCCCCCCCCCCTCCAATGCCCAGGTTCTGGATCCGCCAGTGCTAATAACCACAGTAATACCCGTAGTAATAACCGTAGTAATAACCATAGTAACAAGATATAAGCTTCTCAAAAGCGTCGCCACGGGTCGGGTCGGGCTGGGCCGTTCATAGTCAGATTTATTTTCCATATACCACGTAAAGACGAGAGAGCGCTTCGCCCTCTCTCGTAATAACCGTAGTAATAACCGTAGTAATAACCGTAGTAATAACCGTAGTAATAATCTAGCATCTGAATTATTTTCGTATGCAGTTTTGCATCAAGAGTTCAAGACGGCAATCTTTTGGCCCATTAACATTTTTCTTCGTTTCACTATTTTGGCAACATACGATGATATGTTACAAGTATGGCTGGAACGGAATGACACAACAAAATGGCAGTATTAATCTTCAGCAATACATTCGAAAAATGTTCGCCGAATGTTCGACATTTTCCTTGGAATGACGCGAATAAGCATAGCAAGCGTCAGAAAGCGTAGTCCCAAAGACATCGAAATTACGATCCAAAAATCAAAATAATCCAAACACGGAGAATCAAGAACAAGCTGATAATCCAATTGTCACACCACAGAATAAAATACCCCACAACAAAAACGCAACTGACTCACTTATATACATTTGGCCATACAAAATCGCTAGATTAATCCTACCATTTAAAATTGCAACAAATGAAATAGTTTTTCAACTAGTGAGTGGTGGTTTAGACGCAACGATAAGGTGACGTGTGTGGACCATGAAATAGTTCGATCCCACTCAACCAACGGCGGTCAATTATCAAAGACTCTTAATACGATGTTCTTAACCCCGTGACGATGGACTGGAGAGACCACCTTCCGGCCCACTTACCACAGCTGAAAGTGAAGGGAGTAGTACCGATCATTAAGGTGCCGGATGTTGTCCAGACAACGGCGTACGGCCGCGTAAATGTGGGCCACCACGAGCACCTCCGTCATGCCCACGATCAGCGCCGAGAAGGTGCCCGCGTAGTTGTCCATCAGCTGACACAGGTATACACGAGACACTCAGACACAGGCAAAATGACGCCGACTTCTTCGCTGTCATTCTCCCAGCTTACAGCATACTGGTTATCAGCGACACATTTAACATGGCATGATGGCACAAACAATACCTTTGTGCTTGGGCTTTTTAAAATGAAGATGGATGTATTTTTACCCAAATGTCTCTAAAAAATAAACAACAATGGCGTGCTCAGACATGAACAGAGCAGAAAAAGACTGAGCTGGACACCAAACCTGGAAATTTCGTTCAACCAAGCACCAGTTTATAGCAACTTAAAGCAAATCTGTGAATTTATGCCAACAGCCCATTTAGGAGCCTTTTAACTAAAAGTTCCAGTTCTCTTGTCGTAGTATCCTTATAAATCAAATGTGAATGAACTGCACTGCATAGTCACATTCGACGTAACACTTGCTCTTCCGCCGACTGGTGGTAGGTAATGGCATGGTGGCAGTGATTTTACCGTCAAGGGTAAGGTTACGTCCCTTTGTAATGACCGGAAACTCGCTACTCTCTCCCTGAACCTGGCCTTAGATGACTTATTGCTACTATTGCTGCCAGTATTGCTACCAAAATTAATCAAACAAAGCGAAATAAGTTGGACATGAATTTGTACGACCCGGTTAGAGGTAGCTACTCGATATTTCAACTGCCGCATATAGGGCCAAAGTTCGAGGAGGGTGTTCATTATTTAAACACCCTTTCTCCCAGCAGTGCGTGGCAATCTCAGACTAATAAGCCCAGCCGGGCATGAGCTGAATTACTCTTCAGATGAAAAGATTTCCAATGTCCGTTTCTTACACCGCCACTCTATCGCCGAGAAGCTCCAGCCATGTTGATGGCAACGTGGGGAGATCTAACGCGCGACACGCTCCCCAGGGGTTATTTACACCAGCTAACTCAAATCAGCGCCGAAAACGGTTTCAAAATCAATACTGTCAGCTTCGAAAGAGCAGACAAACAACGAAAAGCAGAGAAGGTTTGTCATTTGTTGATATTCCCTCGGTTTCATCGAATGATGCGGGCGAAGTTGACATTAGGTAGTCAATGTTCGTACAATTTAAAATAGATCAGAAACTTGGTTTTCCATGGTGAAATCTGGATGCAAATTTGTGGATGTAATGTGTATGCACTATGCGTCAGGTACTCTGAGGCCAGAAGCATGGTCGGATTCAGAACGGCAAAGAAGTTGGTGAGGGGGGAATCTCAAGAAGTTTCACAAAAAATATGAAAAAACGCTTTCACTTCTTTATGCGTGAATAAGTGATGAAAACCAACTTAACTTCATCGAAGCTGCTTAAATTTGTTATTAAATCAGGAAATGTGTCAATTTTGACTATGTTCAGACGTTTTGTGGGTTTGGCAACTCTCCCTTCCGAATCAGCCAGTGGCAAAATAAGCATTAGAGGGGGGGGGGCGAGGGAATAATTGCCTGCGACACTGAACTCAAGATCAGGGGCAGCCCCAGAATTATATAAATCGACTAAATGGACACATCTGCCCACCCCATTGCACAGATAGCAATTATCGGCTTTAAGCTATGCGGTACAGCATAATTTCAGGCGTTCATTACTAGTGCCATCTAGAGACAGAAATATAAGTAGACATGTGTGTGCCGTTGCTCGTCGTCTAAAACCGTGATTACCAATCATATATGAACACGTAAATCGAAACACA
>VOPJ01004090.1:0-29513 GCA_014673585.1 Semibalanus balanoides
CCCCTCCTGCCCCCCCCCCCCCTCTTCCGCCGTCCCTGAGTAGTACCAAGTTTTGTATCATTACTGTTAGCAGCCCAAACAACCAGAGCGGAATATTTTTTATTCAGACATTTTAACCTTCATTTGGTAGCATTGCGGTCTTAGCGAAGACAGTACCGCTACCATATGCACCACCGATACACTTATTTCCGTAGTCAGTTGCCGCTTTTCACGAATAAGAACTGGAACTGCGAATCTTTCGAAAGTATCATACCGGTACCGTGCAACACCACCACCAATAACACAATTTCCCACCAATGTACCGGATATAACGTTGCCTCCTATATACAAAGGCAACGAACGAATCTATTCCATCGTCACCAAATGTGACCTTCACAAGACGCAGTTGCAGTCGGTGTCAGCGATCGGGCTTTCAATATGTTCACTTCTGCGAATGTAGAGACGCCTGGCAGCCTCATTGTTTGATTTGATGCGTGACGAAAAAAAATCGACTTAATGATTACAATTGAAAGTGACCCTGGGCATAACCAATGAGCATTAAAGGAGTGTTGTATCCTGTAACAAAACAGGGTAGCCTTTTCGTAATGTCGGTGAACGCGAGGCTTCTGTAGCTAGTTTTGGGGCCAGTTTGGCCAGTTTTTCTAGGGCCAAGTTTGGAAAACATTGTAAACAATGCTTTGACAATATGGACGCTAAAAAAATATTCCAAAGACCAGAGACAGTATCAATGGCGGAAATTACTGATTCCAGAGAAAGTGTTCAGTGAAGTTGGTTGGCTTACTAATTGTATGATAATCTCTTGTTAAGTAACTGGTAATTAGCACATTGTTCTCTATAGGTAAACCTATAGATTTGAATATTTCTCTGCAGACTGTTAAAACATTGCACTTATTCGTATTCCTATGATGAAAACAACCAACAGCAAATGCATTGGATTACCTTGACCTAAGTTGAAGCATTTGTCCAATCAACTTTATGCTTGCTTGATCCCAAAAACGTTGTACCATTTGGGAATATATTTGCATTATGAGAAAGATTGTGATTTATCCGCAGCGAAGCTAACGGCTACATTTCGTCCCAAGACTTCTTCAGGAAAACTCCAGCCATATATAAGTCACTAGTGGTGGGCACCAACCTTAATTCACGGCTAGCTGAGTGAATCTTACAATATCGAAGGAGAAATGTATCCATCAATTAAAAATACTATATCATTCGAAGTCAAAATTGTGACCTTGAAAATTGTAAGCGCTTCCGTCGGGTTCTACGCTTAGCGTTACGACTAACAACTAGATTTAACTCAGATATCAAGAATTAAATAGGTCGAAGTTATTTAAAAAGTCAACACGTATTCAAAAACGTCAAGTTACCAAAGACGGCAATCCATGCACCTTGTGGCGCCGCTCGCTGCCAGCCAGTGCCAGTGACGGGGACCGGTCGGCAGCCAGGTCCGGCCGCTCGCGCTGTCGCACCGCGCCATTGCATGATACAACCAGGACACTGTCGTTCCGCCGCGACACGGATACCTCGTGCATGCACGCGGCCGGTGCCGCTGCATTGTGTGTCGCACCCCTCATCGCGTGTCAACTATCGCGGAATCAGGAAAGGCCGAAATCCGACACGGCTTCCTCCGAAAATGGCAGCAAAAACGGCAATGAGTGACGCGTATGGCCTATAAGGTTATCTGGCCTAAAACATGCGTTTGTGCGGTTCGATATTGCTAATTTGTGTATCGCACAAGTGTCCAAAATATTCATTTTCGTGCTGTAGTCGGCTTTTGAGCGTCGTTTCTAGTTTAAGCACAACCAGATAAAACTAGGTGAATAATAATATATACTGCTTGAATGTGACATTGCATGACACGGTCAAATTGCATGGTGTCTGTCAATGCATCAGTATACCGAGAAGTCACACATGTTTATAGCCCTTACATCATAAAACAATACGTTAATCCTCACATCATATAACCCCGGCCGGGCCGGTGCTCGGCGCCACCTTCCTCGGGCCGGGGGTGTTTCGACACCCCCCTTCTAACTCGGCTGCCTGATGGGACTTAGACATAAACCAAAAAATACCGTTTCGAGAGCTCGTCAAAAGGGATTGGAAACTAATTTCGGTAAAATTTTGCTTCAGGTCAATATTAGAGTCACCAGAGGTCATCATAATAGGTCAAATTTTCTCAATTTTCCAGATTTAGGACATAGCTCCAGATATCCCAAATAATCTCGTTAAAACTTGATAGCTAGGAGTAAACAAGTTAAGAAACATTAGATAGATATTTGAATTTGCAATCGCACCTATGTCCTCAAATTTGAGCTCAGATCAATAGTTTTAGGCTCCAGAGGTCAATCAAGGGTCAAAAATGCAGTTTTTTGTAAAATATGCTTCCTGAATGAGCATTTTATCTAAAAATGACACATAAATAATTTTAACACTATCGTGTCCTCTCGTCAAGACGCTTTGAAACATATACATGATGACCTCCGTAAGGTCAACTTCAAAATTTTGACCTCAGCGTCAAGGTCAGTTTGGTGACCCAGATAGGCATGTGCATATGGGGCGACGCGGACAGACCGATACAAAATACATTGGTGTCCATCTGCTCGTCTCTATCTATCATTATATTCAGAAAGTTATTAGCAAATCATTGCTGATGACCTCAGATTGACTCAGATGGACCTCTGTAGAATCTTTTAGAAACAATCGCACCTAGATCATTCAGAATGAGCTAAAAAAAACATTATTCGCTGAAATTGAATAAAGCCTGATCCGATCATACTTTTCAGAATAAGAACATTTCTGTTTATTTTCCCATTCACTTATAATGGGAGGTCAGGAAATTGACCTGACCTTAAGGTCACCGATATCGAAAATCCGAGATATACAAGCTTTAATAGTTCATGCTCTTATGACACCCTGTAAGCTACGAAACCAATCCGCTAAAAACTGTGGCTTGGGTGGAACCGCAAAACTCTTTTCGGAGGTGGGGTCACTTGACCTAGCCTGGTGACCTTGACCTGACATGACTATGTCAAACTCTTTTGAAAGCTTGTACAAAAGATGATCGAAACAGGTACTGAAATTTTGGCGGCGCTACGCCGGGGCCCGCCGTTTTCCCGATATCCAGAAAAAACCTGGGTGCGGTGTCTAAAACACCCCCCCGGCCCGGCGCGGGGTCACGACTGTTTCATAATCGACATTCTCTGGCGATCCCAGATCCACGCTATGATATATAGCGGGCATAATGGCCACGAGTCCTTTTATTAAAAGCGTAAGACGGACAACTATTCGATTAGCTACGATAGCCGCCTTTCAATCATGTTGAACTTTCATCTCCTTAGCCTTCGTATTATTTAACAAAATATCTGATGTTGTATTTTTATATTTTGTATATTATAACCAGTAAAGCGCCGTAGTTGGCGATGAATGAGCGAGCGCGAAGGAAATGTGTGGTGAATATCAACTCGATCGGGCAAGTAGTTCCTGAGATACAAAAAAGGAGCGCAAGTGCGCACGTGCAGAGACACCCATCCCTGACTTGTGGAAAAGTGGTGGCTAAGAAATCCCTAACCACACACCAAATTTGGACACAATCAGCTAAGCCGTTCCTGAGATATATAAAAGGGGTGTGCACGTGCGAACGTGCAGACTCAGCTCACTGCAGAGCCACCTCACCCCTGGCTTGTAGAAAGGCGGTGGCTGAGGGGTCCCTAGCCACACACAAAATTCGAACACAATCGGTTCAGCCATTCCTGAGATATAGAATAGGGGTGTGCACGTGCGCACGTGCAGAGGCACCCCATCCCTAACTAGTGTAAAAGCGGCGGCTGAGTGCCCCACACCACACCAAATTCAACAACAACACACCAAATTCAAACACAATCAGCACAGCCGTTGCGGATTTTTTGCGACAAAACACCTTTCAACACCCCCCTCACGCGGCACGCGCCAAGCACAGTGGCAGACACCCACATGAGCCGGCACTAGTAAAAAACAGGATTGATTAGATGGGACTGCTCAGCAAATTGAAGACCGCTTGACAATCGGACGTGCAGTTGCAAAGATGAGCTTCTCAAAAGCGTCGCCACGGGTCGGGTTGGGTCGGGTCGGGTTGGGCCGCTCATTATCAGATTTTTCCCATATACCACGTAAAGACGAGCGAGCGCTTCGAGCTCGCTCGTCATCATTCATTACTCTTCATTCATTAATGTTCTCCCTACAAACCACAGGAAAGAGGCCGTTACGGTACACATGTCCGTCATACCGTGTTATTTATATCCGTTACACGCTATACGGTCCATTATGCGTTGCCAAAGTACCTATATGTATTTCCAAACCGTTAAACCACTTCGGAGTGACCCTAGTAGCACACATTGCTTTCACGACGTCGTAACAACGTTTTCACGACGTAATTACGTCATATGAACGTTGTCATGACGCTTGGTAACGTTTGCGATGACGTTGTGACGACGTTACGTGCTACTAGCCTGCTCCAAATCAGATTGTGTGCGTGCCCTCAAGGACATATAGCTGATATTGCTCAGCAGCGACTGAGGCTCGTGTTACCGAGATGTGTTGTCGACAGCAGTTGGTGTCAATAGGTATATGCTGTATTGCATGACCATGTGATGTGTGTGTGTGTGTGACTATGTGCCTGCTATGTGCATGAAATAAATGGCATTATTATTATTATTATTATTATTATTACTAGGGGATCTCCTTGAAATCGCATTTAGCTCAGCGTCATGTGATGGGTTAGAGCAGCGCTAATGGGAAATGCTAGTTTTAACAGAAGCGTTCTAAGTTTTGGCTGCACCATTGTCCGTGCTATACAAACTGCTTAACCCGTGCTTTTAATGACGTCTTGTCATGACATTTGTGTGCAAAACGATACAAGGTTAAACAAATCGTAGACAAATCTAGTTTTGAAACAAACTGCAATCGAAAAACGTGAAAATTAATGAAATGACATTCTCTTTAAAAATAACTTTCGATATGCGTTCTTCCCCTAAAAATAAAAAATATAGTATTTTTTGTAATATTTTGTTCTTCCTTCAGAAACCATTTTTGAAAATATGCAAAAACCAAAAATATGTGAGAAAGCCAAGTATGGATGATACTAAAACCAAATTTGAAAGCAATATATTTATTTTTGACTGACTTACGGCTCCTTTAGTATAAGTAAATCATGACATAATCTTTTGAAGTTACGTTTTCAGTCTAATAGTGACCAGATACAGCCATAAAAATGCCACTGCTGTATTTCTGAGATAAAATTTGTCTAACAGCATGCCTTTTAAGATTTTCCGATCAATTTCAAAATTGCTCCTTATAAGATCTGACCTTGACCTTATATGGTGTCATTTTGTAAAAATGGCTGCTATAATCGAATCATACGCGTAAAATAGTCCCTAAAACAAGTGTTGTATGAATTTTGTAGACCATTTGCAAATAGTGACCTTCTGTGACCTGATCTGACATTGACCTTTGCTTACAAACTGATTTGTGCTCTTGCGGAAGATGCACGATACATTTGAGAGCAGTTCTTGCGATAATAGCATCAATATAAGGCTTTGGATGGGAAGTATAGCTCAAAAACTAAAATATATCAAGCTGGCCTTTGACCTGACCGTGAACAAAACATGTTAACTTATTTTGAGAACTTTGCTTATATGCTTTGGATGCGTCTCATGAAGAGCTGTCGATTGCCGCCTTGCGCGTCTCGCTGCGTTTATTGGTTCGGAAGATAACGAGGAGGCAGAATCTGCCCCCCCCCCCCCAGCGGGCGTGTTCGGCTGAATACCCCAGCGGGGCGCGGGTCAAATAACCAACAGCTTTCACGTACTGTACACGCATGTTAACACTGCGCAAGATATTTAACTAGGTTTCGTCGTGTCATGATTGTATTTTTAAGAGGAGTCGTTGCCGACATGTCCCAGGAAAATTACCGTGCGCTCTACCAAGTGTGTCTCTTACAGTCACTAAAAACGACGTTAAGTCCTACGGTCACGAAGAACTAGGAAAAACGAATGTTTGCTTTGGTCAAGGACATTCCCTCCCGATCGTGGGCAGAAGGTGTAGTGTTATAGGCAAAAGTGGAAACAATGTAAGACACTGGCCGGACAACCATGCAACAGAATATATGATATATTCTTACAGGAAAATGACAAATAGTCATTTTTATAGTCCAAAACCTAACCGCTGTAAACCAAATATGAAAAAGATGATGTAAGAGCGGTGACACGTTTCATTCCCCTGAAGTATAACAAGCCTTCCATTAAAATTTACTCCGCTTTAGCGCCCCGTTACAACCCAGGGTAACTAGGTTACAACCATACGCCTCCGTTGTGAGTATTTTTTTCTCCCGGGATTTCAGGGGCCCGGGAACTATTTCAAAGTCGGGGGGGGGCAAAACCAATTTCGGCTAGCCACCCCATTTTTTCGGCAAATTTTGACTTTAAATTCAGTTGGAGCTTTACGGGGATTTTCATAGTTAATGCTATTGTTTAAACATTTAAAATGAAAAATACATATATGTAATACTATATAATTATACACCACAATGATTTATTTTCACACCACAAATCAATAAGGTCTGCGTTCATAATTATTTCAGACAAGTACATTTTATCAGCTTTCAAAGCTGGTGCCGATTTTGGAAACAAATTTCGTCTCTTCTCTTGCAGATATGCTGCACTGCACACCTAATATGGAACCCAATGGAAGGAGCCATGGCCCCTGAAATCGAACGAAAATCGACACATTTTTAAATTGAAAAGGAAATCCAATGAACTTCAACTAAAAGCACAAAAATGTTTAAAATCACCTATTCAAGCCTAAGGCAACAAAACATGTCAAGCGCTTATGGTAATCTGATACATTTTGGGATTTGGCCCCCAAACCACCTATTTGTCGTTTTGAATCCGTCCTTGAACAAAAACGTGTCAAGCAGACAAAGTTGGCAAGGTAACATTTTTCCCACCACCTTTGTTTTTGGCCCACGAACGTTGTATTTGACACAAAATTTCCACAATTTTAAGGCATTTTAACGTTAAAGAAGATATTTTTAAGCTGGGAGCCTAACACATTTAAAAATGTTATTATTCAGCACTGAATCTCAAAACCTGACCAACTAACTTTTTTTAACGTTTCTGTTATGACTGCTACCAAATTACAGTTTTTAGGCGTAGCCACAATATTTTGAATGGGGGGGCTGCAGCCAGGTGTTTCGCCCTTACTCCCATATATGGCTGATGTTAACACGTGCACTGGAGAGGGGTATGCCACTAACACGCATTGGAGGGGGCACTTAAGTGCCCCCCCCCCCATGATATATCAGAAAGTATGCAAGTTAGAACGTTCAAAACTCACAGGGTAGTGATATTGTGTTGATGATCACATTTCCCTGAAATTTTTGGTACCTTAGGTCAATTCTTGAAAGTCAAACGAGGTCATGAAGGTCAAATTCGGGCCGAAGTCACATTTTTTGGGATTTTACTCTGTGACGTCACAGGTCAAACTGCAATTTGTTGGAAGTTCTGTTTGGGGATTAACATCGACACTGGCTACAAATGGCGATTGGATCGTCCCCGATCTTGACTTGTATTGTTTCCGAAGATATTGCTTCGCCGACCTTCGTTTCTGGCCGCCGCCACTTTGGAATGTGAAATCCATATAAATAACTCAAAAAATTACCGTACTGATTTAAAAAAAAATTACGTCAAGCGATCCGCTATTGTGTTGCCGTAAATGTCGCTCAAACACTACCGCCTTGCGCCGCTTCGTGTTTGAGATATTCACACAAAAAAAAAACATGTGGGGGCATAAAATGCCCCCCCCCCCTCCAGTAGCGCGTCGTTAAAAGGGTTTTCACCTTTAACATGGGTTGAACTGAGATGCATATTGGAAGAGCAGATCTGAAAACGGGTGGTGGTAAATGGATTACCTCGTGCACTAAGTACCATATACTTTCGCACAGAACTAGAATGCCCCATGTAAAGACTAAGCTTTCATTTCCCCGAAACTTCAGCGATAGTATGACAAATGACATTTCTGTTTACGTAGAATTGCGACATACGCAGACTCTGCCGCAACCAACTGTTACATTGCTTACCATCACAATTCACAACGATCATAATTGTTGTTAACGTTAAAAACAGCCTACGTATGTATGCATATGACGGACTTGAGGCTTTTTCCATCAGGTTTCTTATACAGAACCTCGCTGACAAAGGACAAAAATCAGGTAAGCATGAGTCAAGAGTAGAAGTGTGGTGTTTGCATAATTTTGCAAAAAATCACACTTTCGATGTCTTATATGATTTTCTTTTACGGAACGTTAAAATCAGCAACGCCAAAGTTGGAGGGCGCCGCCCCCGCGGTCCCAAAGTTGGGGGGCAAGCGCCCCCGCTGCCCCCGCCGTTCCCGGGCCTATGCGGGATTTAGTTGTTAGAGGATCAAGAAACATTATTCACATACGATAATTTCTTCGAGATATTTGCTTCCTTTGGCATAGCTGTCTTCCAAAACGTATTTTTGGCACTGGCGGGATTCCAGAGGGAACCAGACTTGGTCCCCCAAATGCCTCGAAAGGGGGCCAGCAATGTTCTTTGGTCCCCCCACCCCCCAAAAAAAAATATATATATATATATATCGTAAAAATTGCCTTTGCAGCGGTCAAAACCCAGCTATTTACATACAGTGCAAACCTGAACAATTTCGCGCCGATTCACAGCATGACACTAGTCTTGTTATTGCTTATACAAATTTGGAAAATTGGCAAATAAAATCCATTAAGTGTCCGGCAGAGGTTTTCCTTGGTAGTTATTGCTTGCCCCAGGGCCCACTGACACTCCCTTCATAAAACAATCGCTTAGGCGGACATGTTAGCTAGTCTGCCGAGCTTCGAAAAAGGCGACGCGAAGGCAAAGACGCGAACATCGGCACCAGGAAGCTGCTCCAGTGGTGCCCAACTTGCTGGATCAAAAAGCTTATAGTGGGGACCAGACCAAGACCATTTCCCAAAATCATCGCCCACCAGGCTCCTTCAGATCATTTATCATATGTAGTTGTATAGTGTATACTAAAGGTACATTGGTACAGTTATTATTATCATATGCCTGTTGAGTGCTGACTTCCATTGGTCATCGTGATTTACTATCCGAGGCTTATATAGGTATATGAAAAACTACCTTCATTTCAATATTTTTCATCATAACAAGCAGTGTAACCATTAAAATGATTACCTGAGGCTTGGCTCCAATCACGGTCTGATTCCAATATAAAAATGTCGTTTTTCAAGACCTTTATAATACACCGCTTTGCGGCGTCACATCGGTAGTCATGGTCACAAACGAGGTGTCATAACGAAGCCATCGTCATCGTCTTTGATTCGGTGTTACGCTGAATTGAATGAATAATATTTTTAGACACTTATCCTCTACAAGGCCGGAGGCCCACCACCTATATTTCTGGGTTTTATCAGGCAAACCCGTACAAACTTGGCGCCGCTTCGCGGAGCTAAATAACTTGAGCACCTACTATTACATGGAAATCCATATTAAAATGCTGCAAAGACGCTTTTTTCGACATTCCAGCCGACCCCAACACTGGATCTCAGGGACACTTGGTGCATCTCAAAGGCCCTCAGTCGATCTCAGGGGCACTCAGTCGATCTCAGGGGGCCCTCAGTTGGTCACAGGGGTCCTTACTTGATCTCAGGGTCACTCAGTGCATCTCATGGACCCCCGGTGCATTTCAGGGGCCCTCGACGTATCTCAGGGGCCTTACATGCATATCAGTGGGTACTCAGTCAATCTCAGGGGGCCCTCTGCCGACCTCAGGGGGCCCTCTGTCGACCTCAGGGGGCCCTCTGTTATCCGTCGACCTCAGGGTCGACCTCAGGGGGCCCTCTGTCGACCTCAGGGGGGCCTCGTCGACCTCAGGGGCCCTCTGTCGACCTCAGGGGCCCTCTGTCGCACCTCAGGGAGCCCTTCTGTCAACCCGGGGGGCTCTGTCGACCTTAGGGGGTCCTTTGTCAGGGGGCCCTCTATCACCCTCAGGCGGTCCTTTATCAGGGGCCCTCTGTTACCTCAGGGGCCCTCGTTAACCTCAGGGGGCCCTTTGTCAACCTCAGGGGGTCTCTGTCGACCTCATGGAGCCCTCTATGGACCTCTGGGGGCTCTCTGTCGACCTCAGGGGGCCCCTGTCGAACTCAGGGGGCACTCTATCGCCCTCAAGGGGCACACTGTCGACCTCAGGGGGCCCTCTGTCGAAAACCTCAGGAGGCCCTCTGTCGACCTCAGGGGGCCCTCTGTCGACCTCAGGGGGCCCTCTGTCGACCTCAGAGAAACACTCGGTTGATCTCAGGCTCAGGGGTTCTCACTTGATATCAGGAGCACTCGCTGCATCTCAGCTCAGGGGGCCTCGGGCGATCTCAGGTGCAAATTATTATTCATCCATAGCCGTTTTCATGATAGGTTATTTTCCGCGAAATGTTTTAAAACATTTTAAAATGTTTTAAAATGTTTTAGTAGTAGCCGCTTTCACGATGGNAATGGATAATCTTGACCTGTGCATGGGCAACAATTAGCTGTCTAAAAACGATTTGCGTTACTGGATATAACGTCTTGGCCTTGGGTTCCCGAAAGCATTGTTATATTTGTTTAATGTTTGAATTCCGAAATTGTATGTGTGTAAAATTGTCCATGAAGGAAGCTAAAATTCGTGAACATGTTAACAAAATCATAATTTTGCGCATTACTGTTCTGGAGCATGTTGAAGCTGGATAATTGAGATAACGTTGACGGTATCGGTAATAGATTACATTTTTAAGTGTTGACAACGGATACTAAAATGTAAGCACTAAAGCCGAAGTAATGGACCGAGGGTGGTCCAACCACACCGGCTGTCTTAAAACCCTCGCCCTACGGGAGTGTTTTTACCTTCGCCCTACGGGGGGAGGGCCTGACAGGCTAACTTTTAACTTTTAACCTAACTTTTAAACCAAGCAACATTGAGCATCGCGAAAAAAACAGCACGTTGCCTGTCATGTGAGGAATCTGATGGTATATCATTTTTGGGTTTCAGGTCAACGGGTGACCTTCCAGGTCAAATGAAAGACATAAAATCGACCGATTCCGAAGATAGTGATTTGCTCAGACCGTCGTATTTATTAAAGTTATCAAAATAAAATGATTTCAAGTTCATTGAATTGAATTGAATGATTTCAAGGTCGTTGAATTGGCTATCTGACAATATATCAATTTTTAGGTTTGGGTTAGTTTATGACCTCCTAGGTCACGAAAGTCGTCATCATAGATGATTATTGCTATAGCCGATTAAGATAAGCAACCTCGGGGGGGGGATAACGACCCCCCTGGGTGCCCGGTGTTAAGAATTGGGGGCGTGGGTCCAATACAAAAATGATAACTAGTTGGCCTCTTGAGCAGAAGAAAGCGGGCGGTCATAGGTCAAAATGGGACCTACACATGCCAAAATGTGATTTTTTAACAGAGTTATCCGTCTTCAAGTCGGCATGGGTGATCAATGCCGATTTAAAGACGATCTGAATTCTGAGGGGACCTCGGTCGGCCAGAGGCTTTCGGTCATCTTGAGATAGCACTTGGCCGGCATGAGAGTGTTCAGAGTCTGCCTGGGGCTCACAGTTCTCCTGAGGGACCATAGTCAGCCTAAGAAGCCCACGGTCGGCCTGAGGGCTGGAGATCCCCAGTCGACCTGAGGGGCCATCGATCCGCCTAATCTGGCCCTTAGTCGGTCTTAGATAGCCATCGTCCATCCTGATTCCTGAAGGGTCCTCGTTCGACCTGAGAGGTTTTCGATAGGTCTGAGAGTCCCTCGCTCGGCCTGCGATTGCCCTCGGTCGGCTTGAAGGGGCACTTGGTCGGCTTGGGGCCCTTGGTTGTCCTGAGGGGTCCACAGTCAGTTTGAGGGGCTTTTGTTTGGCCAGAGGGCCTACGTCGACTTGACAGAGCCCTCGATCGGCTTTCCAAGACCCTCGGTCGGCCTGAAGGTCCTCGGTCCACTTAATCGGCTTGAGGGCCCTTCGTCGGCCTAAAGGAGAACTGTCGGCCTGAGGGTCTGATGGTCTGAGGGTTTGTTGGCCTGAGGGTCACTGGTCTGGTCTGAAACATATTTTAAGACCTGAACGAAACAATATTTCGTCATATTTCCCTCCGATGACCTACCCAAGTGTACACTGTACAGTCTATATTAAACCCTTTTGAACATAAAAATTACACCGATTGATTTGTGCCGCGCAGTAGCGCGGACATTATTCTTCCGTATTTTGGGTCTGGATAACTAGGCCCTCAGACATTTGAAATGTTCTATAATTATCAGCCCAAGGGCACCAATGCAGCCACTCAGACAGATTTTTTCACCGCAAAGATGAAAGGAATTTCGCCGCAGTGGCACACAAATGTGATATTTATGTATGTAACTATTTTTATCACCAAATTCTAACAGCTTGGTTGCAGCTGCTTACCAGTTTCAAAACGTTTCATAGATTTCCAGCCATGAACCACATAATACAAAAAGCAAAACGGTGGGCAATATGGTTTGTTCACGACAAAAAGACAGTCGAACAATCATCGTGACAATCGAGGATTTATTTGACGCTTCGCATGTAATACTGCATTTTTTGTTTTAAGTTTGCACCAAATTTGCATAAAATAAGATCGTTCTTAGCATTTATGGGACTCCAGGGCCTGGTGACTCCTTCCCTCCTCTGCTGGATTTCAGGGACACGGCGCCAGGTTTGCCCCCTGTCCCACCCGCCTATGGAGCTGCTCCAGACTCCTAAGAGCCGACAGAGTGCCGGCCTCAGGCTAACAGAGGTCACCTAAGATCAAGCAGAAGGGCCCCCTCGCCGGCCAGAGTGCCCCTCAGGTTGCCAGAAGTACCTCCAGCTGGCCAGAGTGTCCATTCAGGCAGCCAGAGTGCTTCGCCCTCAGGGGCCAAGGGGCATCTGGCCCACAATGGCCAGATTTGCCTCCTCAGTCGTGTCCAGATGGCCACCTCAGACGGCAAGTGCCCCTCAGGTCAACAGAGGGCCCTCAGACGGCCAAGTGCCACCTCAAGCGCGGCCTAGAGTGCCCCTCAGTGCAGCAGAGTGCTGCCTCAGGCGGCTAGAGATTTTGGTAACAAAAATTGTGACCGATTTAAAAATCGGTCGGTCAGGCTTATACATTTTTGGACACTTTTCGGTCATTTCGGGTTACAGACGACACCACTGCCTGTTTGCTCCCTAAAAAATACGATTGATATCAAATCAAGCAATACAAAATGATCGTTTTTTCACATACAAGCCATAACCAAGGACTCTCTTTTTCATCAATTTTGCGTAATTTTCTCTACGTGAAATATTCCTTTTAAGGTTTTACTGTATGTCGTGGTCTTGTATTTCGTTTTAATTGTTTTACTTCGCGGGCAAAGTTCTGTGTTGGGTAGTCAGCAATTATTTGCAATGTTTAATTTATCCTAGTGTGACTGCAATCATAATTCATAACTGTGCTCTGGGCCCGTAGTTGTTTTGCTGCAATGCAATACAATGCAATACCTTGGAGTGACAGATGAGCGGCAGACTCCAGCTGAAATACAGTCGTAGCTGACAGAATGTCGGGTCATCGTGAACGACGTTCCCGGGTCAGAATGGCTGAGGGTGGAGTTTGTTCTCGGGACCGGTCCAAGTGTTTACCATGCAAACCAGACGCCCGACCTTGGCCCGCCAGCGCAGGCAGGCGCAGGCTGTGGTGGGGACGCTTCGGCGCGAGCGGGTCGGCCAGAAGAGAGAGGACGGTGTCTGTCTGGCTGGGAGGACGGGTGGACGGACTGGGCAGAAGGGGAAGGACGGTGCCTGTTGCTGGGAGGACGGTGACGATGGCTTGGAGGCAATGGGTGTTCGCCCGCACGAGATCTGCTGGCTTCTGTCGTCGTGCCGCTGCTGGCCGCCATGTCGGCCGGCTGCTCCGATGAGGACAGCAGCAGACCACTGGTGGCCACACGGGAGGGCCTGGTCAGAGGCGTCATAGCCAGGAGTGCCGCTGGCCGACTCTTCTACAGCTTCAAGGCGATCCGGTACGCGCGCGCGCCGGTGGACGCCCTGCGGTTCCAGCCACCGCAGCGGCACCCCGGCTGGGACGGCGTGGTCGATGGCCTCTCGCACGGCAGCGTGTGTCCTCAGTTCGACATGTCGGCCAACCTCTCGCTGACGGGCTCAGAGGACTGCCTGTTTGCCAATGTGTACACCCCTCGGCTGCCGACAACACCACGCGCCGCCAGAGGACTGTCCGTCATGGTACTCGTCCATGGCGGGGGCTTCACAATGGGCAGTGGCAACGATGACGTCTACGGGCCGAACTACTTCATGGACGAAGATGTGGTGCTGGTGACGTTCAACTACCGGCTGGGAGCGTTCGGCTTCTTCACCACGCACGACGGCCACGCGCCGGGCAACTATGGCCTGCTGGACCAGGTGCTCCTGCTGCAGTGGGTGCAGAACAACATCGCCAGCTTCGGCGGAGACCCCGGCTCGGTGACAATCTTTGGCGAGTCGGCTGGAGGAGCTAGTGTTTCGATCCTGGTGCTCAGTCCGCTGACCAGAGGCCTGTTCCACCACGCCATCAGCCAGTCGGGTACAGCCCTGGCCGGCTGGACGCTCAGCGGCAGGAGGAGAGGCTCCGCCGAGAAGCTGGCCGCCAGTCTCAACTGCTCTTCCGAAGACGTGGGAACAATGGTGGAGTGCATCAGAGATCGGCCAATGGAGAGAATCATGGAGAGCACCAAAGGAGAAGAGTCGAAGTTCCAGGCCCGGGTGGACCGCGAAGCCGAGTCACCTCTTGTGCCGGACGATCCACACTCTCTGCTGCTCAGAGGCGAGTTCAACCTCGTGCCGTGGATGAACGGGCTGACTCAGGAAGAGGGATCGCTCTTCCGGCACCGTTCATTTTTGCCAACAAGACGCTTGATGTCGGGCGTACTCGCGGGGGACCTATCACAATGGGGTCGATTTGCCGACCTGACTACTCCAGCCAAAAGCAACATTCTCGATTGTGGCGCTGATCCCACCGAAGAAACACAGAAAGTGTATGATTTCTACGTCGGTGACGGCAACGTCAGCTCCACCAACCTGCTGCCGCTTATCCAGATATGGGGCGACCGAGCCTTCGTTGCGCCCATGTCGACGGAGACCAGGCTGGCCTCTCGTCCACGCGCCCGTGTACCGGTATGTTCTGGACCACACGGGACCGGGACGTCTGAGTCTCGCCGAGCTGGAGCTCCTCTGGCCGGGAGTTCCAGACTTTGGCCCCGACGCACGGCGATGACCTCCTATACCTGTTCGGTAACGCCAAGCTGCCTCTGGCTGCGCGCGACTCGCCGACCTACACCATGATCCGCTTCATGGTCAGCCTGTGGACCGCTTCGCAGCCAGGGTCGGGCCCAGCTCAACCGTTGCTGCCGATGCCTGACTGGCCCGTGGTTCACGGGAGCACCACCAGCGACCAACATGCGGCTTCAACTCGCACCGTCGGTGGCGAGGAGGCTGTTTGGGGAAGCGGGCTGACTTCTGGCAGACGGTCCGGCATCAACGAGCCCTGGCAGGCAGCGTGGAGACGGATTGTGAAGAAGGAGTCGGACTCCGCCGGTGGCTATTAGAGGCCGTACTGACAGATCGAAATAGAATTCGGTCCTCGGCTACATCATCTTTTAGTTTTCCTGTATTTCAGTTATTGGTCAGCGAATAGATAGTGTGGGCTGCGTGTGGTGACATGCGTGGTTTCTTTCTGTGCGCGATACTCAATAATGTGACACGTTAGACGTTTGTGAAATGCACATTTCATCTATGCGAATATCCCTGTTGTGTTCTTTCGGGACGCATCCGCTTGTGTTAGTTTTGGCTTCTGATCGAACACCATGAATTCGCTTGATTTAATTGTTATTAATTGCACATTTGACCTGACGGTTTGCATGGTTTCCGAGTTTGCGTTATTCAGGAATATGCCTTGTTCCTAAACAAGACAGAAATGAACAAGAAAAATAGACTATTAAAATTGAATTTATCTCTGATTTGGCGATGTTTCGAATACATATAAATTTAATGAAAGCAACAAGAAAAAGATTCACAAAGTATCGACATTTAAGTAGCATCCTAAAAAACTAAACAAAAAATTACCATTTCAAAGGCCGCTCAATCTTAGCATAGCAAAGAAGTCGTTTATGTCGGAAGCGAACAAAATAGCATTACTTTACTATAGACGCGAACTGGTGAAGATATGTAGGTACTGACAGTTACTGTATATCACCACACTGAGGATTTGAGGAGGGTATTTCAATAAACAGCGGATGTCGGACAGTGGTCACCATGGGCATGGATGAGAAATACCTGGATTGGCCACTCAGCGACAAATGTGACCGACCCGGAACGACATACAGGAGACGGTTTGTTTATGTTAAATGGCGTCGAAACGCGGAAGTTCGCTTCAGATGCTTTTTACCTCTGAAAATACTGTTCTTTAATGCATATAACTATTGGTATATAGAATCCTTAGAAGGTAAGGATCATTATGGTGGGCGTGCAGTTTCTGTACAATGTACATTAATTGGTTCTTTAATAATATCATTATGGAAATGTGTAATGCGATTTCAAATATGAGATCTAACAATACTGAGTACCTATTCGTTCATACCATATATTAGAGGTAATTTGTTAATCATGACTTCGAGAGCAATTTGGGCGAAAAGAGTTTCAATTTAAGGCTTTGGATGGAAAGTATGACTCTATCAACTAAAATACATTGTGTTTACCCTTGCCCTGGCTGTGAACCAACGTGTGACCTTACTCGAATATTTATCGCATGCTTCGGATGCGTTGTGAAGAAGTAGAGATTTTGTTAGTGCCACACTGTTAAGCAGAATGGCATATTGTGGCGGAGATGGCGGCCGAGCCGCCGCATCTGGGACAACTCCGCTGTCCCTTGTCAGTGACGGCCAGGCGGAGGATGGGTTATCTCTAACCGCTTCAGGCGCCTATTCAGGAAGCACGGACCCATGGGAGAGCTGAAAGGGCAACAACCTTCACCGAACGGCCGTGGCTTTAGTTCAAAATAAAATCATCAGGAGAGGCAGCACCGGACAGACGCCGTAGACAACATTTGGTATATGTCAGACGGCCTGACATATAGCTAGATAGTCAAATGTTAACCATGCTATAGTTGCAGATAAACAGAGGCATGCGCCCGCCAGAGTGACCCGAGCTGGCCGCGGTGACCTGTGACCCGTGCCGCTCCTACCAGCCGATCACCGTTTGACCCAGCCGAGGTCAAACGCGCGTCTGCAACAGGTCGCCGCCTCGGTACCGCACCGAAGATGCGACAGCTGCCGCGACACGAGCTGGCTGCATCCGCGCCGCTCCTACCAGCCGATCACCGTCTGACCCAGCCGAGGTCAAACGCGCGTCTGCAACAGGTCGCCGCCACGGGACCGCACCGAGGCTACGTACAGCTACAGAGACCCGAGCTGGCTGCGGTGATCCATGCCGCTCCTACCAGCCGATCTCCGTTTGACCCAGCCGAGGTCAAACGTGCGTCTGCAACCCGTCACCGCCAAAGGACTGCACCGATGCTGCACACAAGCTCCAGTGACCCGACCGAACCGGACAGACTCTCCACAGCTGCAGCGCATCGACCTGACCTAGCAAGACCTCGCTGGCTGGCTCCGTGCAGTGAAGCAGTCCGCACTCCGCATGTCACCGGGTGGACCAGCGAACGTGACGTCAGCACGTCGGCCCGGCCAGCCGAGCCTGGCCCGTATATGAAGCCGGACCGCCGCGCGCTCAGGCAGTTAGTCACAGTCGCGCGGGTTCACGTCAAGAGTTCAGTGACAGCTCTGCGCTGGTCTGGTGGTCTCACCAGCGGCTCCGCGGCTCTGGCCGCGGACCGAGTCACTCCATGTTTTGGAGCCAGTCTCAGGATTAGTATCATCCTCAAGTCGTCTGCAAGTGTGTGTGTGTGTGTATGTGTGTGTGTGTATGTATGTGTGTAATTGGTTTTCATTAACGCCGGCATCTGACCTAAAGCAACGTACAGCCTCTGATAGTCTGCGATTGGGTATGTGTATAACTGTTCTTCATTAACGCCGGCATCTGACCTAAAGTAACGTACAGCCTCTGATAGTCTACGAATGTGTATGTGTATAACTGTTCTTCATTTAACGCCGGTATCTGACCCATGTTGTTATAGCCTCTGATAATCTCTATTGTGTATCCTCCTCCTCCTCTCCAATATATGCTTGAAACCTGGAATGGTTGTTAACCGCGCCGGCCGCGTGCTCGGCCCAACCTTCCTCGGGGCCGGGGTTGTTTCGACCCCCCTTCTAACTCGGCTCCTATTGGAACCTAGACATAAACCAAAAATGCCGTTCGAGAGGGCTTTTCGGGTTTCCCAAAATGGATTTTGGAAACTATTTTGATGAAAATTTGCCTCAGGTCAATATGTAGAGTCACCAGAGTCATCAAAGGTCAAATTTCTCAAATTCCCAGATTTAGGACATAGCTCCAGATATCCCCCAAATATCTCGAAAACTATGATAGCTAGGACAAACAAGTGAAGAAGCATTCCGATAGATATTTGAATTTGCAATCGCACTATGTCCTCAAAATTTGAGCTAGAATCAATAGTTTAGGCTCCAGAGGTCATTCAAAGGTCAAAAATGCAAGTTTTTTTGTTAAAATAATGTTTTTCACGAATAGCATTATCTAAAAATGACACATAAATGATTTTAACACTATTCGTGTTTCCTCTCGTCAAGACGCTTTGAAACATATTACATGATGATCTCGTTAAGGATCAACTTCAAATTTGACCTTCAGGTCAAGGTCATTTGGACCCAGATAGGTCATGTGCATATGGGGCGACGCCGGGACAGGACGATACAAATACAGTGGTGTCATCTGCTCGTCTTATCTTCATTATATTCAGAAGTTATTAGGCAAATCATTGCTGGAATGACGCTCAGGATACCTCAGATACCTTGTAGAGATCTTTAAAGAACAATCGCACCTTAGGTCATCTTCAGAAATGAAGTAAAAAACATGATTCTGAAATAATCAGCCTGATCCGATGCATACTTTCAGAATAAGAAGCATTCTGTTTATTTCCCATTCACTTAAATGGGGAGGGTCAGGGAAATTGACCTGACCTTAGGTCACCGATATCGAAAAATCATGAGAGAATAAACAAACTTTAGATAGTCATGCTCTTATGACACCCTGTAAGTACGAAACCAATCCGCTAAAAACTGCTTTGGTGGAACCGCAAACTTTTTTCGGAAGGTGGGGGTCACTTTGACCTAGCCTGGTGACCTGACCTGACATGACTTATCAATTTTGAAAGTGTACAAAAATGTCGAACAGGGTACTGAAAATTTGGCGGCGAGCTACGCGCCGCCTGTTTTCCCGATATCTAGGAAAAACCTGAGGGAGTGTCTAAACACCCCCCCCCCTCGCCCGGGCGCGGTTAAGGGTTACCTTAGTTGTGCAATAGTGTCTCGTATCGGCACGAGTCGAGCAGGTTAGCGTTGGGAAGATATGATGCCCGTTGATCTAGATATGTACACGAAAAGCACGTAATCTATTTATAGCGTCTCATAGAGAGCTTTCTAGTGCCGCCTTGCGCATCTCGCTGCGGTTTTTGGATCGGAAGATAACGAGGGGGACGTGTTCGGCTTGACGTGGTTGGCGGGATATCTCCTGTATGCCGAAGCTTCGCGCTTCGACTGCTAGGCGACCGCCATGGTCTCCTACATCATAGGCACCGACATAGAGTGCCGAGTGGCCAATCCAGGTATTTCTCATCCATGCCATGCCATGCCATGGGCAGTGTATGCATAGTTGCCACCAGACAATGGACGTTGAACAGTGAACCAGAGCATGACATTTATTTGACCATTCCAATGGATTAATAATCCAGCCCAATTCATTGTGAATGAACTGGTTCGGATCAGAAGGTTAATATTCGAATTTGTTTTGGCCCGCCTTGGTTTATTATTTTTTGTTGAATATGTAATAACAAACTGATCAAAAAGCACTTACTAATTTTCGAAATAACTTGTATTTATTTATAAGCTGGGACAATTTCAATTAACCAAAATGTATAATGCTGATTTAATGCAGCCTCATACAAAATGTGTATTTAAATTATATCTAGATTAAGGTTGCTGGATTCCAATCGGATCGGACCTTTATATACTTGATTTGTATCAGACCTTTATCATTTCAACCATTGTATACTCTGCATTGAACAAGAGATAGTGCAGCGGAAAGTGGACAGTGGATAGTGGACAGTGGACAGCAGACATGTGCCTGGATCCGGGATCCAGTGGATCTCTGGATCTTTGTGTCCTGTGTCCCGGCCAGGGACTATAATGGGCTGGGTGCACCCATAGGTGCCCACTCAATTCTTCCGATTGTCTGGGTTGGGTATGCATTTTTTGACTTTCATGGTCATGGTATGCAATGGATATTGCAATTTTAGAAAAAAATCACTAAGCGTTCTTTTTTTACTTAACAAGGACAGATGTTTAACCAGGTAAATATGTTTTTAAATGGTATGAGGCGCTTAAACAATATATTTTGGGCAATCATATTACTACAATAAATCGTGATAAGTAATAAGGAGTAATATTTAATTCAATTTCTGATTCCTAAGTTCTTGATCCATATTGATAATTGCCCGCAAAGTGTTCGATATGTCCGAATCCAATAGCAACACACAGGTGCTGACATTATTTATCGTTAATAGTATGAAAAAGTCAACATGCTAGGATAATGTTGCAAATTTTGCGATAAATAATTATCTGCCTTATCTGAATGGGCCCCAATGGGCATGGGTATCAATATTATGAATTTGAATGGGTCAGGGTCTGGGCTTGGTGTTCATGGGCTTCGGCTGGGCTGGGCTTAGGGTTTGGGCACCCGTGATAGTCTCTGGTCCCGGGATCCACATGAGACACCAGATCTGCGTACACAATAAGCGGAGGGATCCACAAAAATCCAAGATCCTAATATATTTTATATATTTTATGCTTAGGGATCCACTGGGATCCCAGATCCAACTCCAGGATCCAGGCACACAGGTGAGTACCTTCTTGCTATGTATCATATTTGACAATAATTTACAATATCTTTGTTTGCTTATAGGTACAACTTATAAGGTAAATTGCAAGTATACATTATATACATAGTACAGACGCAAAATAGAGACCACAAATTTCGATATCAGTCCCTGCATCATGTGTTTCAAGATTCAAGGCTCGTTCTTAGATAAAGATCCACTGAGATCCAAGATTCTGAAACATTTTACGCCGAGGATCCAGAAGGATCCTAGATCCTCATGAATTTTATGCTGAAGGATCCACTGGGATCCAAGATTCTAATACATTTTATACTGAGAGTTCCATCGGGATCCTAGATCCAACTTCGGGATCCAGGCACAAGTCTGGTGGACAGTGGACAGTGGACAGTGGACAGTGGACAGTGGACAGTGGACAGTGGACAGTGGACAGTGGACAATGGACAGTGGACAGTGGACAAAGGACGGTATTTTAATATAGTTTTTTATCTAGTATTTTGCTCTAGAAGGAAACCATATCTGGTAGTAAACTTAAAGTGTCATCTATTGGTCAGGAGATGCACTAACTGCCGGCCACTAGGACCGTGTTTGACACACCATGTGTTGGTTGCACCTGTTAACACACTTCCATTGGAGCGTCATATCGCAACTCGCATTGCAAACAAAGACTGCGAGTGCACAGGTATTTATTCCCTTTTCTTCACCGATGTATCAATTATTTGCTTCGTTCAGGGGCGGAACAGGGAGGGGCGGCGGGGGAGGCCGCCCCCCTCTCTGTGTCCGCCGCGCAGGGGCAGGGGGCTGCGTCCGCCGCGCCGAAGGCGCGTAAGGGTCTCGTAAGCAGATCATTTTCCGCGCCGAAGGCGCTGAAATAGGCCTGCTTATGGGGTTCAATATTTGACGTTTGCTGCACGGCCAGATGCCGCCTTATATCATGGCCATGTGTCGCCCCCAGCCATATGCCGCCCTATGGTCAGACCGTGACGGCGCCCCGGTTAATGACGCCGCCCCTCTGGCCAGTGACGGCACCCCTTCCTTCGGCCAATCAAGGCGCCCCTTCGGCTAATGACGGCACCCTTCTGGCCAGTGACGGTGCCCTCGTGACAGCGCCCCTATGGCCATGTGACGGCACCCCTCCGGCTAATGAAGGCGCGCCCCTCTGACCAGTGATGGCGCCCCTCTGACCAGTGACGGCGCCTCTCTGGCTAGTGACGGCGCCCATCGTGACGGCGCCCCACCGGAAAATGACGGCGCCACTCCGGTCAGTGACTGCGCCTTCCACCCAATGATGCGCCCCTCCGGCCAATAACAGCGCCCCTCTGGCCAGTGACATCGTCCCTCTGGCCAGTGACGGTGCCTATCTGACCAGTGATGGCATTCCTTCTGCCAGTGATGACACTCTTGCGCCCAGTGACGGCAGCCCTGTGACCATACTTACATTTTTACCATACTTGACACCGGCATACTTACATTTGAGAGTGCCTTCAAAACAGTTCATTATAATGTATTTGAATCAATTTATATTTTTAGAAAATATGAACCACTTCTGAGTAAGCTTAGAGAAATTCGCATTTTTGCAGACTTCTTGTTATTATTAATTACATGTGGCGCCCTTGTAGGCCCATGACGCCAAAATGCAGCCTAATAGGACAAATAAAAATAAATCCGCCTCTCATGTTTGAAGATACGGCGCCCCAATTTCCTGGAAAAAATGTGCCCAGTTCCCGGAAAAATGCGCCCCAGTTCCCCGAAAAATGTGCCCCTGTTCCCCGAAAAATGCGACCCTATAACCCTGCAACTCCCCCCCCCCCTTAAAAAAAATAATGGATCCGCCCCTGGCTTCGTTGCCGACAAGGCGCAACGACAAGTTATATTGTAAGCCCTAGGCTGCATCAAAGCTGTTATAGCGTAACATTTTATGGCGCAACTTCACAGGCCTTCGTAGTTCGTTACCCCAGCAGAGATGGCTCCGTTACCCCAAATGGGGTCATACTCATGACCCACCGCTTGGGAACCACTGATGTAGGCACATTTACAATTCTACTTAAGCGGCGTGTGTGTTTTTTATGAAACGTATTTAATGTGTAAGTTGTACAATCGGAATCTATAACCTGCACATGCAACCGTTGCGTAAATATATTTATGAGAAAGGCTTCTGGTGGTATACAGTGCCTACATATCTTCACCAGCTCTTGTCTATAGTATATATATTTTGTTCGTTTAGCACGCGCAGTGGAGAGGGTATGCCACTAACACACACTGCAGGGTGGACATTTTAGTGCCCCCCCCCCCCGAGATCTTAGAAAGTGTGAGAACTAGAACGTTCAAACTTACAGGGTAGGTAGTGTTTGTGATGATCTACATTCTCTGAAATTTGTGTGATCTTAGGTTAATATCTTAACCCGCGCGGCGTAGGGGGGGGGGTAAATATCTCCCCCTCCCGGATTTCCGCAATAACTTGAAAACTATAACAGATAACGACGTCAAAAATTCAGTACCTTATTCAGCATCAATTTTACGTCTTTCTAAACAATTTCATAGAAAATAATTTAGGACTTTTGAAGATAAAGACGTTTTGATGACGTCATGTCATGCCATTTTGGGTTAAATAACGATAAATGTTTGATTCATCGTAGAAAACATATCTTTAATGCAAATTGCAAACGCGGAAATGTATAAGAAAGGAAATTTAGTTATCTACAAAATGGCAATTTTGGATTTCCAAAATTTTGGGGTTTTGACCCCCCCAAAAAATCGGAAATTTCCCCTCAAAATTAACATTTTCAAGGTATTCAAAAACCGGAATATATATAAAATAACCAAGTGTAATAAATACCCATACCAAATTGCAAAGCAATATCTTCATTTTTCAGTGACTGATTGCTCTCCAAGCATAAGTAGGTAATGTTGTCATTTTTCAAAAAAAAAAATACCTGATACAGATATATAAATGTCATTTTTGTGTTGAGGACACAAAACTGACCTAGAAACATGCATTGCTTATTCATATAAGTCAGTTTCCAGTTTTGACCTTAGATGACCTGATCTTAACCTTTTATGGGGTCATGTTGTAAAAATGGCTGCTGCTATCGATTTTTACATGCAAAATGACCTCTAAAACATGTGTCACAAGACTTTGTTTGACCTCTTCGTGACAGTGACCTTTTGTGACCTGACACCTTGTCCTTTGCATGCACATTCACTTTTACTTAATGCAGGATATGTATTACACCTTTGAGAGCCTTATGTGCATTGATAGTCTTAATCAAAGGATTATAATTGAAAGTATGAACCATTAACTCAGTTAACTTGAACTTTCCATATGACCTGACCTTGACCTGACATTTGACCTAACTTGAAAAATTTCGGGTTTGCATTCGATTCGTTTCATTGAGAGCTTTCGATCGCCGCCGCCTTGCGCGTCTCGCTGCGGTTATTGGTTCGGAAGATACAAGGGGGTAAAATTTACCCCCCCCCCTACGCCGCGCGTTCGGCTGGAGACCCCTACGCCGCGCGGGTTAAAGGTCAAACGAGGTCGTGAGGGCCAAATCGGGATCAATGTCACCATTTTGGGAATTTGACCTCTGTGACGTCACAGGTCAACAGCAATGTGTCTGAAGTTCTATTTGGGAGTGAACATTGACATTGGCTACCAAATGGCGTTTGAATCGTCCCGATCTGACAGTTTTTTCTGAAGATATCGCTTCGTCGACCTCGTTTCTGGCCGCCATTTTGGAATTCAAATCCATATAATTCAAAAATTTACAGACCGATTTCAATTTCTGAGGTAAAGCGATCCGCTATTGTATTTCCGTAAATGTCGCTCAAACACTACTGACCTGCGCCGCTTCGTTTTCAAGATAATCACGAAAGACATGTGGGGGCACAAAAGCGTCCCCCCTCCAGTGCGCGTGTTAAAACATAACGACTTCATTGATATGCTAAGATATCAGTGGCATGAGTTGGAGATTTCTGTTAGTTTATTGGATGTCTCGCTTACCGAAATGTGGATACTTTGTGGAATCATTTATTCGGTTGCTTCATCAATTCATATGCATTCAAAACATCGCCAAATCAGAGATTAATTCAATTTGATAGTTTATTTCTCTTGATCATTTTTGTCTTCTTTAGAAACAATGCGTATTCCTCAAGAACGCAAAGTCAGACACCATGCATGCCGTCAGGTGAAATGTGTAATTAGTAATAATTAAATCAAGTGAATTCATGGTGTTCGATCAGAAGCCAAAACTAACAAACGGATACGTCCCGAGCAAACACAGCAGGGATATTCGCATGGATGAAATGTGCATTTCACAAACGTCTAACGTGTCAGATTATTGAGTATCGCGCACAGAAAAAAAAAACATGCATGTCACCACAAGCAGCCTACCCCACCTATTCCCTGATCAATAACCGAAATACAGGAAAGCTAAAAGATGCGATAGCAGAAGACCGAGTTGCTTATTTCGATCTGTCACGTACGAACCCCCTAATAGCCACCGTCGGAGTCCGACTCCTTCTCACAATCCGTCTCCACCGCGTGCCTCCAGGGCTCGTTGATGCGGACCGTCTGCCAGAAGTCGGCCCGCTCCCCAAACAGCCTCTCGCCCACCGACGGTGCCGAGTTGAGCCGCATGTGTCGCTGGTGGTGCTCCGTGAACACGGGCCAGTCAGGCATCGGCAGCACGGTCGAACTGGGCCGACCCGTGCGCGCGAAGCCCGGTCCACAGGCTGACCATGAAGCGGATCATGGTGTAGGTCGGCGAGTCGCGCGCAGCCAGCGGCAGCTTGAAGTTGTTGAACAGGTACAGAAGGTCTTCGCCGTGAGTCGGGCCAAAGTCTGGCACTCCTGGCCAGAAGAGCTTCAGATCGCCGATATCTAGACGTCCTGGTCCCGTGTGGTCCAGAACGTACCGGTAAACGGGCGCGTGGCGAGAGACCAGCCTGGTCTCTGTCGACGTGGGCGCAAGGAAGCCTCGGTCGCCCCAGAGCTGTATAAGAGGAAGGAGGTTGGTGTAACTGACGTTGCCGTCACCGACGTAGAAATCATACACTTTCTGCGTTTCTTCGGTGGGATCAGCGCCACAATCGAGGATGTTGCTTTTGGCTGGAGTAGTCAGGTCGGCAATTCGACCCCATTCTGATAGGTCCCCCGCGAGTAAGCCCGACATCAGCGTCTTGTTTGCAAAGATTAACGGTGCGAAGAGCGATCCCTCTTCCTGAGTCAGCCCGTTCATCCACGGCACGAGGTTGAACTCGCCTCTGGCAAGCAGAGAGTGTGGCATCGTCCGGCACAAGAGGTGACTGGCTTCGCCGGTCCATCGGGCCCTGAAACTTTGAATTTCTCGCTTTGGTACTTCCTCCATGATTCAACATCATACCACCATGGCCGATCTCTGATGCACTCCACTATTGTTCCCACGTCTTCAGAAGAGCAGTTTTGAGACTGGCGGCCAGCTTCTCGGCGGAGCCTCTCCTCCTGCCGCTGAGCGTCCAGCCGGCAGGCTGTACCGACTGGCTGGAATGGCGTGTGGAAACAAGCCTCTGGTCAGTCGGGACTGAGCCACCAGGTATCGAACACTAGCTCCCCCAGCCGACTCGCCAAAGATCGTCACTGAGCCGGGGTCTCCGCCGAAGGCCTTGGCGATGTTGTCCTGCACCACTGCAGCGGACACCTGGTCAGCAGGCCATTAGTTGCCCGGCGCGTGGCCGTCGTGCGTGGTGAAGAAGCCGAACGCTCCCAGCCGGTAGTTGAACGTCACCAGCACCACATCTTCGCCCATGAAGTAGTTCGGACCGTACACGTTATCGTTGCCACTGCCCATTGTGAAGCCCCCGCCGTGGATGAACACCATGACAGACAGTCCACCGGTGGTGCGTGGTGTCGTCGGCAGCTGAGGGGTGTACACATTGGCAAACAGGCAGTCCTCTGAGCCCGTCAGCGAGAGGTTGGCCAACATGTCGAACTGAGGACACACGCTGCCGTGCGAGAGGCCATCGACCACGCCGTCCCAGCCGGGGTTGCGCTGCGGTGGCTGGAACCGCAGGGCGTCCCACCGGCGCGCGCGCGTACCGGAATCGCCTTGAAGCTGTAGAAGAGTCCGGCCCAGCGGCACTCCTGGGCTATCGACGCCTCTGACCAGGCCCCTCCCGTGTGTGGCCACCAGTGGTCCTGCTGCTGTCCTCATCGGAGCAGCCGGCCGACATGGCGGCCAGCAGCGGCACGACGCACAGCAGGACCAGCAGCATGGTGCGGGCGACACCCATGGCCTCCAAGCCAGTCGTCACCGTCCTCCCAGCAGACAGGCACCGTCCTCCGCTCTTCTGCCGACCCGCTCGCGCCGAGCGTCCCCACCACACTGCGCCTGCCTGCCTGCGCTGGTGGACCATGTTTGGGCGTCTGGTTCGCATGATAAACAATTGGACCGGCACTGAGCATAAACTCCACCCTCACCCATCCTGCCCCGGGAGCGGCCGTTCACTGTCTTTCGTCTGCCACCCAAAGGTATTGCATTGTATTCAGGGGCCCGGAAACGATTTTGAAGTTTGGGGGGGGCAAAACCCATTTCGGCTAGCCACCCCATTTGTTTCGGCAGATTTCTACTTTTACTTCAGTTGGAGCTTTACGAGGATTTTCAGAATGAATGCTAATGTTTAAACACCTAAATTTAAATACTTTATATTTAAGTCTAAATTTTAATCTCTGTTTAAATTAATCCTAAATTTAAATCTCTGTTTAAGTACTTTCTAGGCAGTCTAGCTTATCCACTTCTGCACGTTTGTAATTCCTCCATTACCAAGGGTGTCATTCCTTCTTGCTGGAAAACTGTCGAAATTGTCTATATATATAAAGGCAAAGGCGACTTCAACTCTGCGTCAAACTACAGGTCTATTTCTCTTTTAAGTGTACCGTCTAAAATTTCTTGAAAGACTTGTTTCTCTTCAACTTAGAGCATATCTGGATGACTGTTGTGTACTGTCCAACGAGCAGTTTGGATTCCGATCAAACCATTCCGTAGATCACGCTCTCATCACACTGACGGAAATCGTACGGTCTTCAATCGATAATGGAAACATATGTATTTTAGCTCTCTAGAATTTAAGTAAGAAACATTCGATTCCGGTAGCATCAACAAAACTAATCTTTGGCTGCAGACAACTCAGCCATTTGGCATTGATTACTCGTGTTTCGAAACTACTTGAATCGGCAAGAACCCAGCTTGTTCAGGGTTGTGAAAGATAAAGGAAATGTTTTGTCAGGGGTGCCATCAGGGCAGTGTAGCTGGGCCCAATGCTATTTTAACTTGTTTGTTTGAATGATTTGCCGACTGTTGCCAGTGAAGTTATCTCCATAGTGCAATAATTGCTGATGACACTCAGGTAATCGGTTTCCGACCGCCTCAGGACATTAGCGGCATTACTACCGCTTCAGGCAGTCCTTAGGCAGACTAGCTTGAAGTGGTTCTCTCGGAACCGTCTAAAGCTCACGTTCAAATCGCAAGTGATTGTACTTGGCTCTAAAGCAACTCTGAGACGTGTTAATTTAAAAAGTGCCGATATTTTTTATGCTTCAATTCCCATCAAATCTTCCATTTTAACCTTAGGTGTGACCATTGAGAGCTGTCTAACATGGAACAAACATATTAATACTGTCACAGGCAAATGCATAGGCATGTTGATTCGCCTTAGTCTCCTTCGCCATATCATGCCTGTGAAGACTATTGTCTTACTTATAAATACCTTAGTTCTTCCTCACCTTCGGTTTTGCATTGCTGTATGGGGAGTTTGTTAACTTGACGCAAGGCAAAAGAGTCAGCAAAAATCCTTAAAAGATTTGCAACGAGTATTTCAGGTCGTGAGGTCAAGAGCCTGGCATGGCATGGAGACGTAACCTCAGAGCACAATATTGTTGCGCTAAAAATTATGACCCGTCAGTGTCTGCTTTTTTGCCAGAAAGTATGCCATCTTCTATATTATCCTCTCTTCAAACTAGACAATTTGAAAAAAAAACTAGACAATGGATAACCTGGACTTTCCTAATTCCAAAAAACAGAATTCAACAAAGCTTCCCTGTCATACCATGGGTTTAAAGTTATGGAATAGTTTGCCTTCTCAGATAAGAAACTCCTCAAAAAATGAATTTATAAAATGCATTAAAGAAAGGGCAGACACTGGCAAGTTGCGAGTGTAGTAGTGCTTGTGTTCGATGCAAATATTGTTGATATGTAAACGTTTGATTAGAATTGTGTGCAAGTGTATTATGATTGGTGATGTATATGACATGTACTACGTGTATGAGTGTAAGTAAGACATAAAGACATAAAGACATAAAAGAAGAGTGCAACAAAGAGCCTCCAGGGCCCATACGAG